>JAQGCY010001218.1:0-11424 GCA_034700645.1 Xenylla mediterranea
AGTATTGCTAAATAATAAACTTTCCAAGATCCTAAAATTCCATTTAAAGTATTTTAAAATATGCACATGCATCAAATATTTCATTAAACTTTAAATAATGATGCACATCTCTCAAGGTAAAACTGCATTAAAAAATAAATTAAATCATTCATTGAAAAACTTACAAACATTAAAATAATTGATGAACTAATAAAGTATTAGAAATTGGAATTCAAAATCCTCGTTTCCAGTTACGTGATCTACTAAAGTTCTCTATTATTTTTCTTATGCATTTCCTCTCAATGAGATATTTACTTATCTTCTTCGTATAAAATTCTTTGTATGGAGTGAAACGTGATTTTCTTTCATTTCACAATTCACATTCGATAGCTTTTAAGCCCTGAATGGGTAACAGTTTTCCTTGCTTAACGTAAACTGAAGGTCTTTTGTAAGAGCCACAAAAACCATTTTTATCCGATTGAAATGAATTTTTTATCTGAAAGAAATGAAAGGATATTATCAATAGCACAACCTATGGTCTTTTTTGCACATCGCAGGGATATATTTTTTCATTTTTTTCCCATGGGAAGTAATCTACTGTTCTAAAACATTCAGGTGTTATATTTGTTATTATCAACTCATATATCTAGAAGTCAGAAGCAGTAAACCATTTGGTTACAAATATTGATAGGCCGCTAACCTACATTTTCTAACCTGAAGGGTAAACAACCGACCCTATGATTGATAAGTACATTTTGAAACACCCTTCAGTACTAGTTGTGCTTTATTTTATCCAAGTTTCGACATCAAAAGTGCTTTTGTGGTTTTAGAACCATTCTACAACTCCTCGTTACTTTCCTAGTGAATGAATGATGATGAAGATGTGTTGATGAGATTTGCATACAACCAGATGGAACACAATGACTTCTCTTCTTTAATCCTTGAAGAGAAAATAGATTTTAAACTCATTAAATTGTGAAACCTAAATCATTTTTAAGGGCATACTGCTAATTTGTAATTGGTGTGGAAAAATGGAATTTGTTTTCTGGATGTACTAATTACTTATGAGTTATTATAGCTAGTATTTTAACTGATCTAATTAATTTCAAAAACGATAATTGATAACTTGTTCTAACTCTGAATTCAAAACTTGGGATGCTAGTTTTAAAATTATGTTCTAAATTGGAACCTTGAACCTTGATGATGCGACAAAGTGAATCAAAAATAAAAATAATGCCGTGAAAATTGACAACATAACAAGTGTTAACAAGTTAAACTTCGTGTTTTTGCACTTAAATTCTATAATTAAATCTTTCTCAAAGTTTTTATTATCTTGTATTCTAATTACATATTATACAAAAAAAAGTTGAACTCTTTATCAAATTTCTCTTTCCAACTTTCAATAGAGGTCGAGGGAGCAATGTATTTTTCATCACATAAACAATTTTATTTTATAACAACTTGAATCTTTCTTTTATCGTATCCTACTTATTAATCCAACGTTTTTATTACTTTTCTAACCGCAGTATACATGGAATCAGGCAGAAAAGTTTTGGAATTGTTAAATTAAGGAATTATTTGAACTCCAATATCAATATTTTAATAATAGCAGTAATTAGGGATCTGGAAAAGGTAACTTACATTTACGGGGGCCCAAGACTGACTAATTCAATAAAAATTTAACGAAATTTGACCTCATAATAAAAATGAGTGCAATTTATTTTGGCGATAAAAGTCTGGGGCGCTTTTAAACGAGTGACAGGAGATGTTGTTACATTTATTTTAAATGCTAGGACATGCTTTTCAATTGTGACAAAGACATAATAATAAATAGATTTAAATATTTATTCCTTTGAAGTAAGTAATTCCAAGCTTCTGAGTTTATTCAACTTATAACATTTTTCTACTTGTAGTCCCTGCACGAACTACAGATATAACATAACATAACATCCTGTAGAACATAGACCCTTTTCTTATGTTCATTTCTATTGAAGTATGCGCTTGAATAATTTATTGTACTAGAAATCGAAATGTTAGTTTAACTATATATACATATATGACCTATATATATTTATTCAATCCTTGCTAGACGACTAGGGGACTCAATTTTGGATTCTGGAAAAACGTCTACAAAAGAGTTTTTTTTTTAAACTAAATAAGTAAAAGGTCTATCAAAGTAATGTAAAGTAATGCAATGTACTCACACAAAAAAATAAAATAAAAATGTACCCTGTTATCGTTAAAATCCTAAAATAAAATCTCGTCAAGTACTTACTTTCAAGTTGTACAAACAAAAACAATTTTGCTTAAAGTTGTTTAAAACAAAAGACAAAAGAGGAATAATAATTATATACCTAGTGCTAGCACTAGCACGAACATAGGTACAATTACAAACAAACAAAGTGAAAGCAAAGGTCCTGACATTTAGCATGTCTATGTCTATGAATATGTCTAGTTCTAATTCACAGTTCCAATTAGCAAAAATGGTAAATTCAATCCAAGAAGAGTTTAAACTAAATTACAAAATCCATGAGTTTCTTGATTATTATTAAAGGTAACGATTAACTACATCTCAATAATCTCTTTTCAGCTTACTTTCGTGGTTAACGATGAAAATTGCAGATTCAATGCATGTATAGAATTGGAAGATTTTTGAAACATTTTTTATTTAGCTGGATTTACAGGAGACGCGAGTAAGAGTATTTGTATTGAAAAATCAAGCACATTATTGTAATGGCAGTTTTTGCAGATGCAATTAGGTGCAAATACGTATAGGTAGACATTGAATTAATCAATTTCTTTGATTTGTTTGATCTAAATTTAATTTATAGTGCAACATAACTAGATGAAATTTGATGTCAATGACAGGACATAACTTGACAATGTCAACGTCAAGTTGAATGTCCATTTGTATGCCATCTTACAGAGTCTGAATCCAGTTTCTGAAGTTGAATTCTTAAAAATTCGGCGGATTCGAATAATAATAGGTACTCTAACTCTTCTATGCATTATAATAATGTGAAGGATATTTTTTGGGCAGTGGTCCAGCAGCATAGGAGCAAGACATAAGCATTTGCTTATGGGAAATTCTTTTTTCTAGGCCAGTCAAGACTATAAGAACCCAACCGAAGTTAAGTTAATTTAATTGAGAATTGTTAGGTCCTTACTTAGGTCTAGTTTATAGTAGATAAGACGTCAGTTAAGCAGTTGGAGACCTGAGGAACCCAGCAAAATGAGTACACACCTCCATAGAGCCCTTCTTTCAAAGCAGGCACTTGGTAAGTAGTCCATTCCAATGGGTCCGGTCCGTGAGGTGACCCCTGTCCAGTTTGGGTTAGATTGGATTGTGTTCGTCCATCTACATATTGTGGTATTAATTGCCTTGTTTTTTATGTGAATTATAGGCTTTTGGGCTCCAGTTTTCTCGAGATCATGTTATACTCAGACTAGACCTAATCTAGTCATTAATTCACAAACTAAAGTCATATGTCAAGGTTTTACTGGGAAGCAAGGAACCTTTCATAGGTACGAATACGAAAAATAGAGACTTTAAAAATGCTATTTCCAATATTTATTTCAACCTATTTTCTTTAATTACCGTTAGCAAACAAGCTATTGAGTATGGAACCCGTATGGTTGGCGGAGTATCCCCAGGAAAAGGAGGCAAAGAACATTTAGGACTCCCTGTTTTCAATTCTGTTAAAGAAGTATACATTTATTCTTTTTAACTATTCCCATTCATTCTGATTTATAAATGTGTTCTATAACCATTATTGTAGGCGAGGGAAAGCACTGGAGCCGAAGCAACAGTAATTTACGTACCTCCACCTGGGGCGGCTGCTGCTGTCCTTGAAGCCATCGATGCTGAAATACCTTTAATTGTTTGTATTACTGAAGGTATACCTCAGCATGATATGGTCAAAGTAAAACATCGACTCACCAGGCAAAATAAGTCAAGACTCATTGGGCCTAATTGTCCAGGAATTATTGCACCAGGACAAGTAAGCTGCATTGTATAATTTATTTGTATATTTGAGACTCTGGATTTAATTGGCTTTCGTTCCCTAGTGTAAAATAGGTATTATGCCAGGTCATATTCACCAACGTGGTTCAATTGGTATAGTGTCTAGGTCAGGAACTTTGACTTATGAAGCTGTACATCAAACGACTTTGGTGAGAACACCATAAAAATTAATTAATCGGTCTTGGATTTGTTCAGTGTTTCATTTGTAAAACTAGGTTGGGCTTGGTCAAACTTTATGCGTAGGGATTGGAGGTGATCCGTTCAATGGTACTAACTTTATTGATTGCTTGGAAGTATTTTTAAATGATCCAAACACCAAAGGAGTTATACTTATTGGTGAAATTGGTGGTAGCGCTGAAGAACAAGCAGCCGAGTACTTAACTCAGCATAATGCTGTAAGTGTGAATAAGTTTAAATTAAGTCATTTGGAGGACAGAGTAATCATTTGAATTGGATGCTTAGGGTCCAAACAGTAAACCTGTTGTTTCATTTATTGCTGGTCTAACTGCCCCACCTGGGAGACGTATGGGTCATGCTGGAGCCATTATTTCTGGTGGAAAAGGAGGAGCTCAAGATAAAATCAAGGCATTACAAGACGTAAGACGGAAATCCATTAATTATCTCATGAGCTAGTATATTATATTAAATTTTATGATTTACTTATTCTAGGCCGGTGTAATAGTAACCAAAAGTCCAGCCCAAATGGGCACGACACTTGTTCAAGAAATGAGAGAAAGAAAATTAATGTAGACCACTGAACAACTAAGTGAAAACATTGTTAAACAAATTATTATGAATGACCCGAAATTAGTCAATTTTTCCGGAAGTAATAATGCATTATGTAGTGACTATTTGTGATTAAATATAATTATTAATGTAAATCTTGAAAACAAGAAACATTTTGATGATTCATCCATTATGTAAAAGTCAATAATGAAATCTTAATCCTATGGAATGTTGTTATGTTATATATTAAAAGCATAAATCATGTCTGTTGCTTTTTAATCACAAAAAGAAATTCATTTTGATTGGATTTAGTTTACAATTTGTTCTTCTTTGAAATCAGTCCCATTATATATTACATTATAGTAAAGTAGATACACAATAATGTTATTAGTAAATTATAAATAAACTTCTTTTTTCTCTCTTTCGAAGTCAAGTTAATAAATTTTCGACAGTTTAACTTCTAACTAACTAATTTTTTTCTAATATTCTCAAATCGCAATAATAATCTATGAGTAGGGAGGACTGATTGATTGATTGATTGATTACATTTTTATATTGGAACTATTACACGACATGCATAGATTCCCAAGCTTTTTTTTTTGGAATAAACAATCTATTTTAGATAATTTATCATCAATAAGAATAAATACGATTACGAATAATAGGAGCCAAATGACAGTATAAGTTTATAAGTTAGTACAATAAATAGCCTAACTCAGCTCAGTCTCCACATTTTTCCATTCATTAAATATCATTTAAACACATGCAATCAAAATCTAATGGCTCCATTAGTTAGTGAGGGTAATAAAATCCCCCAGATCAGGAAAGAATATGTGTAAATACGTACAATTGTTAATCAGAGATTTTGGTATATTGTAATTCGAAGAATTTGGAACAGATAGATCTTGTACTATTTCATTTATGTATGTGTATTTGTGTAAGTGTTGGGAAACTGAGCTTGTTAGCATCTACTTTCGAGACAAGACAAAATATTTCACTTGAACGATCATACAAACACTTTTACTCTGGAGAAAGCAAAAAATCTACCATAACCTAGATAAAGGTATGTTGTAGAATTTAAATTCTACAAATTACAAAATCTTAAGTACAATGGATTTGGTCATTTTAGCTATATGAATTTGATGACTGAACATCTATCAAAGTACAACGTCTTTTAACTAGACAAAAATGTATCTTAAGCAAGATATAATTGTCCTAGACACTTCAATGGTTATAACTCGATTACACTTATAATAATTATTAAGGATGATTAAATGCAAATTGGCATCCAATTATTAAGGACTCTTTCTAATATGTTGTTTAGTTAAAAGGCCCTTTTTGAATACAATATACCTAATAATTAGAAGCAGGAGCATAATGATATCATATTATACAACATTTAACTTAGTTTA
The DNA here is from genome assembly GCA_034700645.1 of Xenylla mediterranea. NCBI lineage: Eukaryota > Metazoa > Arthropoda > Collembola > Poduromorpha > Hypogastruridae > Xenylla > Xenylla mediterranea. The sequence goes on from JAQGCY010001218.1 coordinate 6,142, forward strand.
ACAATTAGACATTAAGAGAATCAGAGAATTCAAACATAAAGAAGCTTTGCAATTCAAAAACAAAGAATGTATCATACTTGCTTTTTTTAAAACCACAATATTTATAGGAGTTTACTCTATAAATTTTGAGAGATTTTAGTTAGATTGTAGACCCGTTTTACCCTAAACATTCACACACTTGAAGTTGTGAAGATGTGAAGATTACGCTAGTTAGTATACTGTTAAACTAGACTAGAAAACTAGTAAAAAACGAAAAAGAAAGGGTAATCCCTAAATATAAGTTAACAGTATTATGATATTGATATTTAAAAAATTTCAATTATTGCCAAGCAGTAAAAACTCATACCTACTTCTCATTCATTAAAAATTTAATGGTTTATATATTTCATATTTTGTTTTTCAGCCTTGTTATTTTTTTGTCAATTCGAAATCGCTTCCTACAACATTCCTCCGATACCTTTGAATTGTGTAAATCCAAATGAAAAGTAATAAAAAGAATCAAAAGAAAATCAAAAAAACCGATGCAAAAAAGCAAAAGAAAAATTCTGAAGCCACGAAATCATCATCTTATTCAACGAAACAAAAAAAAACACACAATAATAATAATAATGTGTAGTAGTAGTAGGTATGTATAACAAACAACAACAAAAATAGTTATAATTAAATGTACTTAAAGTAATTTTTTTGAAATTACAAACAAAAATGACTAAATTAGTAAAGTACTTAAACACTTTCATGTATTTAAGTGTTAAGTAATTGCAATTTTGGTAATCTTTCAGTGTTTTTAAACTTTGTGTATGCATGGACATGAACATGCATTTTTTTTTTCTTTGCCATTTTTGCAACATAACATACCAGTAGAAAAAAAAATCATATTTAGTTTTTTTTTGGTCCTTATTAAAAAATAAACAAAACAAAAAATATAAATTGGGAGTTAAAAGACAAAAGTAGAGGAGGATGGACAATAATTTGGTTTGTTTTATATCCCTTACAACAAACGTAAGTACTTAAATTATGTTGTACTACAAAATACAAAATATAAAACTTTCTCTTTTCTTCCATTTTTTTCTTTCTGCTTTTTTTTTCTCTATGGCATGGCTTGGCAATGACTTTCGTTATAATATTATATTTTTCTCTATATGTCGTACATCATACATACACTACCTACAACTACACTACACACAAACTTCTCAAACTTTTGTAGGTAATATTTTAGAAAAAAACATCATTAATTCTTTGTTTTGTTGCTGTTTTTGGATGGACCTGAGGGATAGTTATAATCTGTTTTTGTCTACAAGGGTTCGTCGGGTCATTAACTAATTTTTTTTAGGTATCTTTATCTTTATCAATATCATGGCTTCTTTAAAAAGTTTCAAACCCCGTCATCATAAGTCATATTCATACAACAAAAAAAAATCGAATCTCACTGAACAAGAAAAACATACCAATAATAATAATTACCAAACTATCAACTAGAATACCACCCCTACTAACTAACACTGGATTCCATTCAATCAAAAAAATCTCACGATTCTCTCACATACATCCACATTACGTAATAATAATGAGCAAGTATGGAAGATATTTTACATATTTTAGAGAATATTAATAATAATAGTAATAATCATATAACTTTTTGTTCTTAAATACTTAATATAGGTTACATTTTTTTTCTCGCTTCTATTTATAATAATTATTTATCAATTAGACGTGTCAATAACTTTTTCTCTCCACAGTTTTTTAAATACTTAGGATTTTAGTTAGTTCATAATAAAAATCAAACAAAAAATAAATTCTATCACCCACACACACCCACCCACCCACCACGCATTCTGATACTTTCTTCCTTGTTCTTTCATTTCCACAAAATTATTAATCATTTTTCTTTTTTTCAACTTTGAATTGTTGTATTGTATTGTATGAATTGATATTGATTGCATTTATGTTTCACATATTAGCAGGTAAAGAGGTATACAGTTATACTGATAAATTGCATCTATCTTTCTCACTGACCAAACAATACAACAAAATGTAGAATTTGTCTCTCTTTCTCTCTTAATTTGTTTTTAGTACTTTTACTTTCTCTTTAATAAGGTACAAATATTGAGTTCAAGTCTTATAAGTTAAAAAAACAACGAGGTAAGTCAAAAATGGCAGGATAGGATAAGGTAAACTGCCATTAAGAACAAAAAGAAAAAAATAACGTCGTGTTGTTTTGTAGTTTTTTCAAGTTAAACAAGAGGAAGAGAAAGTACGAGCACAGTACAATAAGTACATTTTTTTTTTTTGTAGAGAAAGAAAGAACATGGAAAAAAGAACAAAGACAAACATCATCATTCTCCATTTTCCTAAATATAATAAACATCTAAATTTCTAATTTCCTAATCTAAATTTAGTTATCTAGTACAAAATGAAAGAGAAATCTAGTTAATTGCTTTAGTTACACGGATTTCTTGTCGTATTTTTTGAAGATATAACTAACTTGTAATAGTAGTAATAGTTTCACAGTCACTCGGTTTTTAAAGAAAACAAAAAGCTTCAAATATTGGAATGAAAGTAAAGTAAACATAACAATTCAAAGGGTTGGAGAAAAGTAAAGAAATCGAAAGCTTTGAGCTACCATAATTGAAGTATCATCAATCCACCCCCAAAATTCAGCATTTACAGTTAATACTTTTTTTTTTCAATATTTTAATTTTTTTAAATGAACTAATCTAGACGTTTTTTTCTAAACTATCGAATTAATTCTTATATATTTTACTTGTTATTAATTTATAATTTTGTGTAATGATGCCGAATAGACTGGGTTGACAAGATGCGTATTATATTGATGGTTTGGGTTTGATTTACATTTTTCTTTTGAATCCATTAAAAACAGTTTCTTGTTTGTATTGTGAGTGATAGGAAGTTCAAACCATATTTGCTCGAAGTAAATCTTCCTTAACTTTGCCACCATCTCCTTCAGAGACAAAACGCTTACGTCCACTAGAAATAAGTCAAGAGGATGTTGTGTTATAATAAATCCGGAGTGACCTGGAGTGGTAAGGAGAATGTACAAGAACTTGACTTACCGAACTGGCACCTCAAGAACCATTTTCTCAGTAACGATTCCATGACGTTGGGCACGTTGAACAAAGCGATCAACAAGAGCATAAGCGGCTGGCAAATCAAGAACCAAGTCAGGTAAATCTTCAAAAACACGATAAAAACCCTGTGGTTTAAAGGAAAGTAGAATTTATTTCAATTATTCCTAAACTATCGATTGTTAATATGTATTTTTACTTACACGTTGCATTTGTTCCGGAGTGATGATACAGAAGTTATACAGAGCCTTGAGCAAACGACAAATGGCTTCTTCAGCACTATCTTTAACTGCTTCCACAGCCATGACAATAGCCTAATTAAAAATGAAAAATTACTTATTATATGTCCAAAATATTTTACTTCGAAATCCGGCCAGACACTTACTTCATAAACCAATTCATGATGGAAGTGCGGAACCTCCAATTCCCGAAGGCAACGACCTGCCTCAGTAGTATCGTTAGAGCTCAAGAACTCCTTCAACAACATATGAATACTACGGGTCAAGGATTTGACTGGCTGGGAACCACCCCCAACTCCCCAAACATTGTTAAGACGGAGAATTCCAATCTTATCCATTAAAAGCAACTCGGCGGCATGCACAGCCTTCCTATGATAATAAAAATAAAACAATATCATTAATAAACATAATCAGTGAAACATACACCATAAGAAACCACAAAGTTGTTTTTAATAGAGAAAGAGCTTACTTCGCCTCATCATTAGTAACTGAGTTCTTCCATGCAAGTACTGTGCTCTTTAAAATACAATCATCAGCAACTGCACGAGCAATGAAATTACCAAGGAGTTCTGGTGCATCTGGACAATCCAAAGTTGTTTCGGGAAGATTTTCCAAAAGCTTCTCAAATCCTATAAAGAATACAAACTAAGTTTAAGATCTCATTTTTTATTAATAAGCATTTTCCATATAAGTACCTTTGACCACATCCGATGGATGAAGCACTTCGTCGGATAAAACTGAGATCAACTGGGAAGTCATCTCGCGATGGCTTGGTTTATGATCCATCGCAGATTCCACAGCAATAACGAGAAGCTAAAATAAATAATTTAAAGAATCAAGTATGACACAATTTATGTATTTCTCAATATAATCAACAAATCTGAAATAGAAGTTCTTACTGTAGGCTTGCGCTGACCAACAGACAATTCTTCTAATGCAGCAATAACTTCGCCTGGGTCCCCATGTTCAAAGTACTCCAAAATTATTCCTTCAACTGCTTTCTATTAACACACAACGATTAAATGAATACTTACAAGTCCTAAGGAACTTTCCTTCGTGAATGAACTTACCTGAAGCTCTTCCTCGGACAACTCCGGAACAATTGAAGCCAAATGGATGTCACCATTTTCCAAGGACTCAGAGTCGTAATTGGGATCCTTGAAATCAAGTGCAGCTACAGCGCTAAGCTCAGATCCATAGGCACCCCATGTACCTTTGCCCCCAGCACCACCTGAAATTATGAAAAATAATAAATTGTTATCATAAATCGCTAAATCTTATTACAATTGTATTTTATATTTTTATTATGTGCATGATGCTTTGTACTCAAAAAATGAAAAATATATTTATCATATACAAGTGTGAAATTTCTTTTCAATATTTAAATCCCATCTGAATAAACTTATTCCTTGTTATAGTTCAGCGACATTGAGATTGAAAATAGGATCTCTTTATCTAAATTCTAATTTAACCCTTTGAAAAATTATACAATGTCTGTGGTACAAATGTTATTTACCTCATTATAGTTCTTTTTACCATTCATGACTTTAAAATGGCAAACATTAAATATACAAAGTTAGTATATATGACAATTACAAAAAGATCAAAAACAGGAGCCATAGAATTTTATGCTAGTTAATTGTTTACATTGCATTAAATTTATTGCATGGACTATGGATTTGGATGCTGTGATGTGATGATGTGAAGGTATTGGATATTTGATGGACAGGAGAGGAGACATCTCAATTAATACAAATATAAAGTATTTGATAATGATAAATAAAGTTAAAAGTATGCATGCATGGATATGGAGCTTATAAAATACTTATCATATCTCGGTCGGCATGGACTTGGGCATGGTATCGGTATGGTATGGGGTATGGACAGTGTTCGACTAAAATCCATTTCGGCATGTTAAATCCAGCCAGTGGATTTTATTGGTTTTAACTGGATTTAATGGC
>JAQGCY010001219.1:0-11421 GCA_034700645.1 Xenylla mediterranea
CAGCAGCTGCTGCTTCAACTTCTCGAACGATTGCCCTGAGATCTTCTTGCATATTTGAAATTTGATTTAGAACTTGTTCGGGATCTGGATAATTCGGACTTCCTGGTCGTAGTTGGTCTTGAGGATCACCTGGAATCGGTTGACGATCAGCTTGTTGTTCAATATCATACATATTATTATGTTGCTTTGTAATTGCAAAAAGCCAGCAGGGACCCAAGCTAAAAATTCAATCAAATCAAAGTTAATTGACATACTGTTCAAACCAATTAAACCTTATCTGCTAATATACTTACCTAACTAAATCTGGAAGGGCATAAAGAGGTAAGTCAAAGTTGGAATTTGGATCCATTTGCGTAAGTCCGATTCTCATATGTCCACTCCATCCTAAAATAAAAGGTAAGGTTAAATCTCATCTTCTGATCCTGCAGCTCAGCTGGGTTAAAAAAAAAACTACTTTACCTGTCTCAACCCCTTCAATTTCAACTAAGAAAATTTCTCCTGGAGCTAAGGGTCTCTCACTAAAAGTAAGTGCATTTGCAAATGATGAGTGACGAATAGCAGTTTGATTTTCATTTTCAAAAACAATATTAGTTCCATGATGAGAATGAAATCTTGGAATTCCAAGACTAAGAGCAGTTTGGGACATTGTCATTCCCGTATCCTACTGTTGATTACGATTGTCCCCAAAATCCAATCCAAAACAATTGTTTCCTGTATTTGTCCTATCAATATATCAAAAATTCCTGATCCTCCGGAGTCCTTGTCTACTGTTAGTTAGTACGTATTAAAGCATTTTGACATTCTGTAAATTATACAAACAAAATAACAATAAGCTTAAACTACAGACAATTTCAATTGTTTGTATTGTAATTGTTGGACACAGCAATAGTAAAACGCAGCATGGGCGTATGCGTAGATTTGACAAGTGACTATGACAAATGAAAATGACAAACTAACGCCAACAATGGTGCAAAATTTAACAATTACAATACTCTTATAATAGGTATAAGAACTCACCAATTAGCCGTAAGTAAGTGTTCTGTTGACTGACTGCGACTCGTGTCCTTGTGTAGTGAATATTCAACTGTAATTATCCAGTTATTTATTCCAGTCCAGTTGCAAGTTGCACTAAGGAAAAAAATATGTTAATTGATTAATTAAAAGTTAAAACTAGAATTTTTGGACCAAACGAACATACAATTTTTTTTCTTGGTTGGTATTTTTGTTATGGTATTTTATTTATTTACGTCCTGGTCCGTGGTCCTGGTGCCAGTAGTCTGGTCTGGTCTCTGGTGCAGCAGGAGCAAGTGTAGTTTAGTTTACAGATTTATTTATATGTATGTATGTAATGTATGTATGTAAAGAATTCCGTTTTTTGATATGCTCACTTTACTTTGCTATTAGCTGCACACAAAGAGTTAAAACTAAAAGAGTTTGTTTGTGGAATGTATTAGGTTTAGTTGAGGCCTGGGCGTCGTCTCGACTCTGTTGCTGTCTAATGCAATGTATTCTTTTTCTTACGTCGTCCCGACTATCGAAATAAAGTATTTCTAAACTAACTATGAACTACTTAACTCATTATTAAATGCTCAATTATTTGCGATGCTGAATGAATAACTGAATAGAGTTCCAGTTTCTATTTTTTATTCCTATATAGAGCTAGAGCATTAGTTCAAGAGTAGTAGTAGTACGTAACTAGGAATTCATCAATTAAAGTTAAAATGGACCAATTTAATGTAATTGTATGTAAGCCTTCCTTGCTTCGCTGCGTAAAACAAAGATGAAAAAAAAATGCAAAGAAAATGCAAATCGTATGGAGAACATTGCATTCGCAATTATTAATTTATTATGATGATTTATGATATTTATGAATCACAACAACGTTTCTTTCTTCCTATCATTTTTCTAGAAGATTTATTTATTAAAACAAGTACAGGAGTACTGCTACTGGTTACTGGAGCTTTTTATTTTGATGGGATGACAAATCGAAAGAGTACAGGAGTACTGAAGCTTTTTATGACACTACGAACGGCCGACTAATTATTTTTATGAATCAGAATCTCTTAAGTTGTTCGATGGATAATTTTTATTTTTAACTGTACGTTATTAAGGCCTTAGAAATAATGCGAATAATTTATCTTCGATCCGTATACTTGTACATAAATATTTCCAAAAGTTTCAACGTGTGTTGCACCGTGAAAATGTGTGCATTTAATACGCTTTTGATTCCGAATGGTTAAATGTATTTCAGATTCAAATGCGGATTTGATTGTGATTATGGAACAGCGAGATGAAGTTTTTGGATTTCCAAAATGAATTTATAAACCAAGATATTTTACGAATTATGCTGGAATGGAGCTAGATGAAAACAGTTTCATGGCTTGGAAAAAAAACGCTGTCAAATGTTTGACTTTCCGAAGAAAACCGAAACTCAATATGAAGGAAACGGTTAAGGTGGATACAACAACACGTCCAATCTAAAGTTCTACACTCTAAAACGAATGCTGAATGTTGAAAATGCTTATCCAAGCATTTCTTTCACAATAGATTTTATTAAGAACGAAAAAAAAACTAGAAGTGAGAGAAAATTCTACACTTAAGTTAGCAGGATCCAGGAGCTTTAGTTCTAGACTTTTAGAAAACTAGAAGATTCAGATTCCAAATATCTGGAAAAGCTGCGCAATCAAATAAGCTTTCCAATATAGCTTACTTTACTTACAGTTACAATGCTTCAGCTCTATCATTATAAAATGTTATTACTTTCCTTATATACGACCTCTAATAAAAAATGTTCTAATCTCCGAAAAAAAAGTACCAGATCCATCCAACTGTCAACGGATATTGATAGAGAAGATGGAGAAGGAGATTACGATAAGGAAAATAGATAAATAAATCTTACTAGCTTAAACCTCTTGAGTCTTGATCGATATGTAGCTTATTGTTAAGAATTTTATAGTTTAAAGTACGATGAAGCAGTTGTTGTTAGTTTATTCTTGGTGCTAAATTTTTTAGTCCATTTGTTGATTATTGAAATTAAAAGAATATGTTAGGGAGAAAGCAATCCTTGCGTCCAGAGCCAATATTGGCTGATTATGGGCCGGATGAGGCTCTAAATGAATCTACAGATATTGAATGGGTTAATATGGTAAGAAATTGTTTTAAAATATCTGATTTGGTTCCTAGCTTTTTAAAACCTTAAATTTTGATTGATATACCCCATAGAAATGGACAAGAAGAACCCTTCGGCTCTGTGCTCTTGTTTCATTAATATCCGTCTGCCTCAATACGCCGAAGACCTTTGAAAAACACAAGTTTTTACTTTATGGAACATTCCTAACAGATTTAACTATAACATTTTTATTTACTGCTGAAATGATTGCCAAAATGCATATTAGAGGAATTTATAGAGGCTCAAATGCATATTTTAAGGATCGATGGTGTAGATTTGACTCTATTATGGTATTCTTCCTATGGGTTAGCTTCATCCTGCAAATGTTCGAAATGGCTAATTTGGTTGATGAGTAAGTTTCTTAAACTTTCTAATCCGGAAGTATTGATCTTTAATGTTAATCTGAAACTAACTATTGCCTTTTTCAGAAAATATAGTTCACTTTCAATACTCCGAGCCCCAAGACCTTTAATTATGATTCGTTTCATTCGAGTTTTTTTGAAGTTCTCAATGCCAAAATCAAGAATTAATCAAATTTTTAAACGTTCATCTCAACAAGTATACAATGTAACCCTATTCTTTCTGTTCTTCATGAGCCTGTATGGATTATTAGGAGTACAATTTTTTGGAGAGCTTCGAAACCATTGCATTTTAAAAGGAACAGATATTAAGTAAGTTCTTTCTGGGTTAAGCAGACATACTAATGTTAATGTGGATTGGAAATTAAAACTTTGTATTTTATTTTTGATTCCTTCCAGTAATCTGACAGTTAACAGTTTAGCCATTCCAGATACTTATTGTAGTATGGACAAGGAAACTGGTTACCAATGTCCGATAGCATTTGAATGCATTACATTAAATATAACTAAATTTAAGCAAGGTTTTGCTGGCTTTGATGATTTTGGTAAGATTAATTTTTACAAAGCGTACATAAGAGGAAACATTATTTTGAGTTTGTCTATTGGTTGATTTTAGCAACTTCCGTCTTTACTGTGTACCAGTCCCAAAGTCAAGAAGGATGGGTTTATGTGATGCATAGAGCTGTTGATTCATTACCTGGTTGGAGAGCTCCACTTTATTTTGTTACAATGGTATTCTTCTTAGCTTGGCTGGTTAAAAATGTGTTCATTGCTGTTATTACTGAAACATTCAACGAAATTCGTGTACAATTCCAACAAATGTGGGGAAATACGCGAGCTGGAAGTGGACTACCTGATGAAAATAATAGTAAAATCCTTATTGGAGATGAACACGGTTGGAAATTAATACAATTGGATGCAAATCGAAACAAAGGATTGGCCCCAATGATTTTTACAAGGATTCTGCATTCTGCTGCTTTTCGGTAAGAATTCCACAACAAAAATTGTTGAGTTGTAAGTTAAGGAAATTAATAATTTCTAATTGTGTGAATAGGCTTTTGGTTATGGGTGCTATATTAGCAAATGCTATAATTACTGCAACAATGCGATTTAATTCAGAAACTTTGGAAAAGCGTCAAGCACTAACACATAATTACTACTATATAGAATTTGGATTTACAATTTTCTTCGGGCTTGAGTGCTTATTTAAAATATGGTGCTTAGGATTAATTGGATATGTGTCTCAAGCAATACATAAATTTGAACTGCTTCTTGTGATTGGTACTTTCATACATATTATTCCGAGTATGTATCTCTCTGTATTCACGTATTTCCAGGTAAGCATTTTCACAGTTTTCCAATTAAATAATCTTGTGTTAATGAAACTTATTTCTTGATTTCCGTTTTAGGTTCTTAGAGTTGTTAGATTAATCAAAGCTTCTCCAATGCTTGAAGATTTCGTACATAAAATTTTTGGACCTGGAAAGAAACTTGGTTCGCTTGTTATATTTACAATGTGTTTACTCATTATAACATCAAGCATTAGTATGCAATTGTTTTGTTTTCTGAATGATTTTACCAAATTTGAAACATTTCCGGAAGCTTTCATGAGTAAGTTCATGTATAAGAATAATATTTCTTCAAAATGTTCAATTGAAACACCATTTAATTCTAAACAACTTTAACTTTACAGGCATGTTTCAAATTTTAACTCAAGAAGCTTGGGTTGAAGTTATGGATGAAACAATGGTTCGAACATCGGCATTTGCACCTTTGGTGGCAGTTTACTTTATATTGTACCATTTGTTCGTAACTTTGATTGTGCTCTCACTCTTCGTCGCCGTAATTCTCGATAACTTGCAGTTAGATGAGGATATAAAAAAGCTTAAGCAACTAAAGTTTAGGGAACAGAGTGCTGAGATTAAAGGTAAGTCAAATTATTACCCTAAATGAACTTTAGGAAATTACTAATTGCTTGACAAAATTAGAAACTCTTCCATGGCGTCTGAGGATATTTGAACATTTTCCTGATTCTCCAAGAATGGCAAGATTGAATAAATTGCCTTCTGACTTTATTTTACCTAAAGTCAGAGAATCATTTATGAGACAATTTGTGTCGGAAGTGGAAGATGAAGATAATATTAATCCTGTATTACTCGGAAATTGTAAATTAGAAGATTATTATGCAGAACAACCTTTGCTATACAGGAAACAGAAGATATTAAAACTGTTGACTCCAACCTTGAGATTAAGATCAATGAACATTCAATTGAAAAAGTTAGCATTGATTTAACATTTTAAACATTGTAGACTTTTGCTTTATTGACATTTCTATTTGAAGATACTTCACAAATGCACTGGTATCGGATTCAAACAACCAACGAATGGTTCTAGGAGATTCAGGTCCAATTCCCATACCTGAAAAAAGATTCGGCCAACAGAACACAGTTTATAAGAGTCGATTTGATGCAAGAAAATCTATCAGAAGAAGCATAAGAAGTGGTAGCTTGAAACTTAAGCAAACCTATGAGCATTTTCTGGAAAATGGCCATCCTGGAGTATTAACTCGGATGAGTCCTCACGATGTTGATATTAAACTTCTTCAGGCTAAGAAACAACAAGCTGAAATGAGAAGGTATAGAACGTTAGAATTTTTCCAAAAATGAATAATTTATCTTGTTTAACCCCGATTTTTATTTTGCAGAAACCGAAGAGAAGAAGATTTACGTGAAAATCATCCTCTATTTGACACTCCACTATTTTCGGTACCTCGAGAGTCAAGATTTAGGAAATTCTGCCAAACAATTGTTTCAGCACGTTATGATCCCAAGTTAAGGGATCCCATAACCGGACAAGAAAGAAAGTTGAAATACAAAAGATTACAGTGAGTGACAATTAACTTATACGCTTCATCTGAATTGGGATTTGATTGGGAATAATTTTTTTGGTTTGCAGTAATCTTCTGGGTCTTGTAACCTATTTGGATTGGGTTATGATTTTTGTAACCACAATAAGTTGCATAAGTATGGCGTTTGAAACACCAAGGTACCGTGTAATGGATGAGCCACCTCTTCAAGTATGTGAGTATGGATTTATCATAATGATGACTACAGAACTGACACTGAAAACCTTGGCCGACGGAATAGTATTTACTCCAAATGCAGTGCTTAAAGATGCTGCTGGGATTCTGGATCTTTTCATTTATATTGTAAGTTAGAGTACTCAAACCCAGTTATACTCCCTTAAGTAGCTAACCAATTGTATATTATCGAAGGTTTCCGTAATCTGGACAATTTGGCTACCCAAAGCCGTACCTTCAGGATCAACCGCACAAACATTTATGGTTCTTCGATGTCTTCGGCCTCTTCGAATTTATAACCTTGTTCCACATATGCGTAAAGTTGTATTTGAGCTTTGTCGAGGATTTAAAGAAATCTTACTTGTATCCATCCTGTTAATTGTCCTAATGTTTGTTTTTGCATCTTATGGAGTTCAATTATTTGGTGGACGATTGGCTAGATGCAATGATCCGAATATAACTACTCATGATGAATGTAAAGGAATATTTCGCAGGAGAGTATTTGTAACGAAAATGAAACTGGATTCTGGTCCTAATGAATCATTTCCAAGTTTTTGGGTGCCAAGAGTATGGAGTAATCCTAGAAGATTTGATTTCGATAATATTGGAAATGCTATGCTGGCACTTTTTGAAACTCTGAGTTACAAGGGTTGGGTAGATATAAGGGATGTATTGGGAAAACAATTACAACCTGTAAGTCAATTGAGAACAATGCCAAAATCAATGGTTATAGCTTGAATTTATAAATCCGGTTCATTAATTTACAGATCCATGCTCTCTACATTCATGTATTTGTGTTTCTGGGATGTATGATTGGATTAACACTATTTGTTGGTGTCGTTATTGCAAATTATAGTGAGAACAAGGGTACAGCCCTTTTAACTGTTGATCAACGCCGTTGGTGTGATTTAAAGAAAAGATTAAAGATTGCTCAACCACTCCATTTACCACCACGTCCAGATGGTCACAAATTCCGTGCAATTGTTTATGATGTTACACAGCATATTTATTTCAAGAGATTCATTGCACTTTGTGTTCTTGTTAATTCAAGTTTACTTTGTTTCAAGGTAAGGGCTATCAAGTCAAAATTTCCAAGAGTCCAATTATGATTGCTTTTTTCATTCCAGTGGGAGAAAGAAGGGGAAATGACGATGAGACTCAGTACCTTGTCCACGGTGCTAACATTAATTTTTGTTGTGGAAGTTCTGATGAAAGCTATTGCATTTACACTGCGGGGCTATTGGCAATCTAGAAGGAACAGATACGATTTATTTGTAACAATCATGGGTGTTGGATGGTTAACTTTTTGGCATTTACTTGGAAAGAAAACGGTAAGTTCAAGTTGATTTGACAGAAATTAAGACGACTAAGACTTTTTTGTGAAATTTACAGACGGACGTTTCACTAACATTAGGGTATACCGTAATCATAATGAGATTCTTTACAATCACTGGAAAACATGCTACACTCAAAATGCTAATGTTAACTGTTGTTGTTTCCGTATACAAATCATTCTTCATTATTATGGGAATGTTCCTTTTGATTGTGTTCTATGGATTTGCTGGAGTGATTTTATTTGGAACGGTACGTTATGGTGAAGGGGTCTCACGTCATGCAAACTTTGGTACAGCTACGCGTGGAGTTGCAATGTTGTTTCGGATTGTTACTGGAGAAGACTGGAATAAAATTATGCATGATTGTATGATTGGAGTACCTTATTGTACACTTGGGACAAATTTTTGGGAATCAGATTGTGGAAATAAAACAGCGGCTCTAGCATACTTTTGTTCTTTTTATGTAATCATTACATATATTGTACTCAATTTATTGGTCGGTAAGTTTCGAAGCTTGATTTTGATGCAAACTTTACTTTACTAATTTTAAGATGTTAAACTCAATTTACTCAAGATACATTTTGTTTGTTTTAGCTATTATCATGGAGAACTTTACATTATTTTATTCAAATGAAGAAGATGCTCTACTAAGTTATGCAGATATACGAAATTTCCAAAATACATGGAACATTGTAGATTTACATCAACGAGGACTTATTCCAGTTCGAAGGGTAAGAAGCGTTATGATGATGATCTTATATATTAAAATTTGACTCATGTTATCCTCACAGGTCAAATTTATCTTACGCCTTCTTCGAGGACGTCTTGAAGTAGATCCACAAAAGGACCGGTTACTTTTTAAGCACATGTGCTACGAAGTTGAAAGACTTCACAATGGTGAAGATGTAACTTTTCATGATGTGCTAAATATGCTAAGTTATCGAAGTGTTGATATCAGAAAAGCCTTGCAATTGGAAGAATTATTGGCAAGAGAAGAACTTGAGTTTATAATTGAGGAAGAAGTAGCTAAACAAACTATTCGTAGTTGGCTTGAGGGATGCTTAAAGAGAATTCGTGCAAAGCAAAATACAACATTACTAAATACGTTTCGTAATGCCACGGAGCCTCCAGCCCCACCAACACTTCTTTCAGCAACTCAACAACAAATCCCAATTGGACTTCAACAACAACAATCACAACATTCTGGAGATATGAGTAGACAGGAATCCCATGAACAACAACCACAACCAGCAACTGTTCTAACACCACAACAAGAAAAGCATAGCTCCAAAGAACAACTACAACAACAACAATTGCAACAATCCCGACCTGGTGGACGTCAAAGAGCTGACACATTGGAGCATTCATCTCGAAGTGATTCCGTTAGTTCTGGATCCGATACAAAGAGATTAAGTTTCTTAATTGCCAAGGATGCTGTTGAGCAAAAAGATTTAATTGAACATGAAAGAGCAAAAAAAGTTGATTTACAAAAGTATGGTAAGAGACTTGGAGAAATCCGTGGATGGTGGGGATCAATAAGTGCTGAAGAGGAAGAAGAGCATAAATAAAAAATACTCGTACAGTGAAATGAAAATATTTTATAACTGCTCAAACAAAACTAACATTGCACGAGATAAAAGAAAACTGTAGTATGACTATATAATGAAATGGAAATAAATACCAAAGAATTTTTAGAAACATACCGATGCAATAACAATACATTGAAATTTGAGAATTGTTCACTTCGCGTAGAATTTTGAGATTTTAGACTAGTATCTGTGAGTGAGACTTTAGTTTTTAGCAGGTTTACAATTGTTCTTCCTCCTCAACTTCTGAATCCTCATCTTCTTTCGAAACTGGATCTGGATAAGTTTTAATTACCACATTTTCATGAAGTGGTTGTCGTGGACGAGTTCGCTTAGAAAGTCCAACGCGTAAATATGGGATGAATGGTTTACAAGGTGTTGTATATAGAACTGGAGTTGCATTTTCTTTCATAGCTTTCTTCTTTGGGATGAAACTTTCTGTAAAATGCAAAATGGGATCATTTAAAACAATTTTTGAAAATATAAGTCATATAGCATTATTTACTAGTTACCTGAGCTTAAAATTGGTTCATTAAAATCTTCTTCATATACCCGTGGATTACATCGGGTGAAATTCACAGTATGCTTACGTTTGGTTGAACTTTTATCAGCGCTAGAGGATGGTTTTGGTTCTTTCTTTGGAGCTTTGACTTCCAGCTTTGTAGAACTATTGGTATCATCCGTATATTGAATTTCTTGCGAGAGGTTCACTGATATAAATCGCAATAAAGGATCATTTCATTGAGTGCAAAATTAAAAGTTTAAGCCTTAATAAAACTTACTGTCAGCATTTTGTCCAAGATCGCCTGTTTCAATTAGTGTTTCCGAACATGCTCCACTGAATACTAAATCTTCCACTAATTTGTCAATATCAATGGTTAAACTTGCTGTATCCACCATTTGAATGTCCATATCTGTATCCCGTTCAGTCGTTTCTGGCTTAAATCGACCTGGTGTGATTGATGTTTCAACATTTCTCATTTGGAAATAATCTGTAAAATTTCCAAAGTCGTGCGAATTTGGAATCTGAACCAATTCCTGGCTTGCAATTTCATATTTTAATTTAGGTTCTTTGAGTTTTTCAGGTCCAATGCACTGCGATGAAGTAATGTCTGGACTTGAAGTAATAGCCTTTGTAAAAGTAGTATCTTCTGGGGTATTTCCTTGGACAACTTCTCCTCCGATATTTTCTAAATCTACTTCGAGCACTGTACTGTCAGCTTCTGATTCTTCGCATTCATATGTCAATTGGAATGAGATTTTTGCGTCTTCTTCTGGAGTGAAGTATTCGAATTCACTCGCAGTATCAAAAGATTCGTGGAAGCTTTTTTGATCTTTTTGAATCGGGTCAACTTCAATGAACTCCATTAAAATTTCTTTCACCTTTACTAAAGTTTCTAACGTTTTACTTTGGCTTAACGGCTGTGACATAGGATCCGTCATTTCAGCTTCAATTTGTTCCATAGCCTCAGGATGTAGTACAATACCAGTATCAAATTCGAATGGTACATTAGCTGCTGGGTCCATTGCAACTGTTGAACGTTCCATTACTTTTTCGGATTCTTCTACTTCTAAAATAATATCTTTAACAGTTTGAACAACCGGACTAATGCATTCGTCTTCCAAGTTCTTCTGAAACTTTACTTCTGTATCTTGAACTTTGACCAGAATTGTCTTTGGAGTTGTACATTCTGGTTCCTGAAGACTTGGCGAGATTGGAATTTCACATCTTGTACCAAGTCCATCGACTTCAGTAGTAGGGATTGGATCTGTTGTATCATTTTCTTGAACTGTAATTGGGATTGGAACTGCTGTAACAATTTCTTGAACTGTAATTTGGACTGGATCTGCAGTATCAATTTCTTGAACTGTCATCGGACTTGAGTCCACTACA
>JAQGCY010001220.1:0-11414 GCA_034700645.1 Xenylla mediterranea
TGGTATTAAATTATTGCAGAGGTTTGATATTCTGGATGAGTCAATTGATTATATGTGCGACTCTAAAAATGTAAGGATGATAACATAATTAATTCTCGTAATTTATATGAAGTTAGTTGGATTTTTTTTTTTTTAATTTTCCAGTTTTCATTTGCAATTGAAATCGCAAAATCAATTGATCCTGAGAAAGTGAAAAAAATCTCAATTAAATACGGGAAATATTTGGAGGAAAGAGGAGAATTGGAAAAAGCATTACAAGCTTACGTGGAGAGTGGTACGCCGCACATGGCTATTGATATGTATGTGTAATATAAGGGTATTCCGTGTTGACTAGAGCTTCTTCACACTGATAATATATGTCAATTTTAAAGGTTTCTTAATCGAGGATTGTTCGAAGATGCAACTGAAGTGGCTGAAAATTATTGTCCCGAAGAAATTGAACGTGTTTACTTGAAGTATGCTTCTGTTTTATTTGAGCAACGTGACTATGTCCGATTTGAAGCTTCTATATTAAAAGCAAAGAGACCGGAAATTGGAATACAAACATACAAAGTAAGTGTAGCAAAATGAAGACTACTTTTACATGTAGCTTGAATTTGATTTATTGTAGAGTAATGATATGTGGATGGAAGCATTTCGTTTATGTAAAGAATATGCTCCAGGACGATTACCAGAACTTCAGCGAGATTTCGATCGAAGTGGTGCTTCGCTTGAACGAGTTCGAGACAAAGATTCAATTATCAATCAAGGACGAGAGTTTGAAAAAATTGGTGAAAATGAAAGAGCAATTGAATACTACCTCAAACTGAACCCTACAAATACTAACGATAAAGCGACTTTGGGAAAATATTGGAAACGAGCTGCTGAACTTGCTCTAAAGTTCTTGAATAAAGAACAAATTGAAACAGTAATCCAATTAGTCTGTCCACAGCTAATTAGTATTGGGAGCTACAGTGATGCTGCAATCCTTTATATTGAAATCCAAAGGAATGATCAAGCTGTTGAATCATTAATTGCTGGAGATATGTGGGAAGATGCTGAACGGCTTGCTGAAGAATTTGGTCCAGAATTATATGAATATGTACGAGCTCGATACACAGAGAAATTGAAAAAACAAGGACAAGTAGACCAATTGTCTGGAATCAATTTATCAGCAGCTCTTGAAGTTCTTTATGAAAAACAAGATTGGCCTAAACTCCTTGAGAAAGCAAAAGTTGATGAGAGTGCATTATTTTACTACCTTGGAAAATATATAACGAAACTAATTGATTCACGTGATCCATTGGCTGCAATGAAAGCCTATGAAACTTATGGAGTCCCAACAACTAAGACCCATAGTGGAATTTTGCAAGCTTTATTTTTCTCATACTTCTCAGAACCGGAAATCGATACATATCCAAATAACAAAAGATTGCGTGACTTCTTTTACAAACTTGTAAGTTATGGAAATCCAAATGGTACATTTGTGTTCCGAGAAGCTCTAAACTTAATTACTTTACCTCAATTTATAGCTCAGGACTCTGGAACAAAGATCAGATACGGATCCTGAGTATTACAAACTTATAAGTGACTTATTTTTCGTGGCTCATCTATATACAAATCGAGCTGGATTCCGTGGTGTGAAAGGTATGGAAGGATTAGTGGCTAAAATTTCCATTTCCGTCCTTCGCTATGGACATGTTGTTCCAATCGAAAGATCTTTTTTTGAAGCTGGAGTTGCATCAAAAGTAACAGATTCCTCTTTATTAATGCTAACAAATGTATAATAAAACCCCATAATTGTAGGAAATGAAGTGGAACAATATGGCTCTTGCGTTTTTGAACCATTATTTGGATATATTTGATGCAATTGAAGAAGGAAAACGTGATACTTCTAGAATTGATCATTCAGTATTTATGGAAACTGATATTCCAAGAACATGTACACTTCCTGCATATCATCTTATTTCACCCGAAGATCATGAAGAAATCAAAGATTGGGTACTTTCAGCATCAATGGATAGGAACATAACCGAGGTGAATTAAATAGGATAAATTTCCTTAAACTGCACAACTGTTCTTATAATCGGGTCAAATTCTATTACAGGAACTACGTAAAGATAACAGAATGGAATACGAAGCAAGTTTGCTAAATTCTCGTGAAGGAGCTGGAGCTATGTATTTTCCTTGTGTTATAACTGGGTATCCTGTAATTGGAAATCAAATCAAGTTTTTGGAAGAAGGCAAATTTGCAAATCGTGAGGATTGGAATAAATTAATTGTAACTGTTAAGAATGGATCATCAACAGAATTAATTGAGATCCATAAATTTATTACAAAGTGGTGTGGGTCCAACCCGCAATTTAGCATTTAGAAAGATCAAAATGTGAATAGTTTTAGAATTAAATTGTCAAATTCTTCTTTTAAAAAAAACAAAAATTGGATTAATAAAAGGTTGTGAAGCAATATAAATGTTTAATAATAATGAAACAAAAAGCTTTGTTTTATGCTGCTATTCGTAATGCGAACACATCTTAAAGCCCAACATTAGGCTTTGCTCAATACTTCAGATTTTTTAGCCCGACCGATTTGTGACCCGACCATGATGACCCGACCATTGTGATGAAAAATTTCAACTTCGGCCATGAAATAGTCAAATTTGGCCCTGAAAATTTTTAACTTCGGCCCTGAAATGGTCAACTTTGGCCCTGAAAAATTTTAACTTCGGCCCTGAAATGGTCAACTTTGGCCCTGAAAAATTTCAACTTCGGCCATGAAATGGTCAACTTTGTTTTACATGTATGGATAGGTTTTTAACTTTACGCCACTTCAGTTGAATTAAGAAAAAAAAATATTACTATTCCCAATTTAACTGTTGAAGTTGGTTTCCTATAAACTGTCATCTTCATCTCCAAGTTTTTCCTCATAGAAATCCCGTGGAATGGAATTTATGCTTGCTTCAGTACTTGGTTTTGTATCATCAAATTAAATTAAACCCAATTGAATTGAATATCCCAGGCATCAAATCAAACCAAATAAATCCAACTAAAACCATTATGGTTTGGCTATATTTAAGTTTCTAGGTGGTTGAAAATATAGCAGTTTTAGAAATGTGCTCAATAACGTGTTTTAAGGCTTTTCCGAGTAGTCAAAAATAGCGGAGAGCTAATTATCTAATCTATAACGTTTTGACCTGGAACTTTTTTAACAGCAGTAGCACGATCTCCCGAGTTATGAATTTTAGTTAAATAAGACGCCATGTACCAACCCTAAATTAAAGTTTAATGACTTTAGTAAAAACGCCTCACAGTTATCCGAAAAATGAACATTGTTATTCTTATCAACATTATTATTAATTTGCTTGCCCAAAACTTTTTATATGAATAAATTAATTTATTAACTCAAAAATTGCTTACAGTAACAATATTTTCTTAAATTTGGACTCGAAACACATTCACTTTGTCCTCTATAACTATTTATTCTGCTTATACTTCCAAGAATTTTTGTCGTTTTATGCTTTGTTTCATAATGAATTCTGGCTTCAAATACGGCATTTCCAGGACTCAGAGTAACTCGAATAATATAATCTTCTGCCTCAAAGAATTCTGTACTTTCCTTAACTTTTCCAGCTCCAGTTTCGCCTATCCTTATCCCAGAATAATCTGCTACTGAAGAATACTGAATACATTTATTTGACTGATTCACAATCTTGTTCACTTCTTTTAACACATACTTTGCTAACCAATCTAAGAATTCAGTTTTTGGAAGTTTTTCAGGAAAATGTATTCCACATCTACAATAGCCTAATGGTATTCTAGCATCTTCACAAGTACGATTGAAAGAAATTGGGTTGAGCATGGAGCTATAAGTATTTGTATTCGTTTTGGGCTCATTTTCAGACTTAAATTTCAACATATCTGCCATCAAGCCATACATGTCAAAGGGACTTGTTAATTTGTGGCTGTTCGACAGAAGATTCTTTTGGAATTCCTGAAGTTTCCAATTAGGTTTTATATATAAGAAAGGCAAACTTTCTTCGAAGAACCCTTGAAAGGTTCTACGAAATTCTCCAAATCGAAATCCATGATCACTCATGAAAATTATCAATGTGTTATTCATATCGTAAAGAGGATTTTGCACAAGTTCTTTCAGAAACTCAGAAATGGAATAGTCTCCTTTCTAAAATAAAAACACCCTACGTTAATTATTGTTTTTACTTTTTAGAAAACCGTAGGGAAAGTTTACCTTTAAAGAGTTAAAATGTTCATGGCTAATTCCAGTAAACCAAGCAAACAAAAAATATGGTATCTTCACTTCTTGATTCAATTGTTTGACAATATCTTTGATATACTCCATTAGAAATGTTGTACTATTCATTCCAGCAATACAATCTGTATTTGGATTTTTACGCTGGTGTTGATAATTATAATTTGCTAACATAAGCGGACGCAAATAATAATCTGTAGGTGGTTTGAGGAAACCAGCCTTTGCATAATTAAAAATAGCCATTTGTGGTTCATCTTCTATAAAAGCGGTAGCGTAACCATTTTCACTAAAACTTTTCCAGATAAATGGACAATCATCAAATTTTATTGTACGATTTGGCCAACAACTTGAAGTCTCATTGGAATCCATATTGGCTAACAACCCCATTATATTTGGAAAAGTATTATCCCCAATTTTAGTATAACCATTCATTTCTATAAATCCATTACTGTCAAGAAAATTTCTGGTTAATGGAAGAGATCGGACCATATGAAGTTTTGATACTGAATCGATTCCTATGATTAAAACGTTTGGAGGACGATATTTCTTTCCTTTTTCTTTCCAATAATTGTATTTTTGTTTTAATGATGTTGATTTAAATTGTGGAGGTAGAGCAATTGCATGGAAATTTGTTAATTCTGATTCAGTAGTATTCGAGTTTTGTGGTGAAGAAGTAGATGTAAAAATGCATTCAGTTTGTATAAACTCATTGTTAACTTTTATGCCGTCCGGTGGAATAGTAATACATGCATTTGTTGTTCTATGATAATTTTATAATTAGGTCAATTTGCTCATCATCTGAAGATTTTAATTATACCTATAAATTGAATCTGCAAACATATTATATTTCGTTTCATTTTGCTGAATCCTTAAAATTCCTCTGTAACAGCATGATACACTTTGATTTTGATTTTTTCTCCATTTTTCCTTGTATCGGAGTGTCTATATAGATTTTCCATTCTAAAATAAAATTTTGAAAACCTATGCATGGTTTGGAGAATAATTATTATAGTTTACAAAAATCAACTAACATGATTTTCATCCATAAATGTAAAGGATAGCGACTGCAAAGCACATATTATGTCTTTAAATTTATGATAATCATAATCACCTTTCCATAATTTTTTTGCGTCTGGACCGAAAGCTTCTAGATTCAATATTTTGCAGCCTGGAGTATCAATCAAAAACGCTTTTGAATTTCTACGTAGAACATTAATTTTCATTAGATTAGATGACTTGTAACTTGTTAAACTCTATTTGCATATTTACTTACTCTTCCAGAAAAAGATGACTTTCACCATTTATTTCACCATACCAGTCTAGATATGTTTGACTAATACTAAATTGAAGAAAATACAATAGTTCAAAACTACTAAATGTAACTAATACAAGTAATATGGTTTTCTTCTTGTTAAGCTTTCCCATTTTTAGATTTTCAGGTAATTTCCACTATCCATATCCATTTAGTTCTTTACGGAATAAAATGAGGAATGACATACTTCGAAATCCCGACTTATCCATTATATGCAGAAATATAAGCTAAAGTAAGTTGATTTACTTTATCTAATCTTTGCATACCACGTCCTAGCAAGCAAAATTATCGAGCTAGAGCGTAATAATGGATTTAATCTAAATTTCTATGAAGCATGGGATTAAAAATGACAAATATCATTTTCATAATCGTAGCGTATCACTAATAGAACAAAATATGAATGAAGTATAATTGTTCATAAATGCAAAATTACAGCTTTAGCTTTTGTGAAATTGCAAAATAGAATAGAATAGGGTAAGCTAAGGCTTCGCTTTATAAAACTGCATGGTGTATGCTATTGGTATTGTATTGTTAAAGTATTCTTAAAATTAACAATACGTTCATTATTGTGCAAACGTGGATCTAAGTATGAAGCAATTGATGGATCATAATATAGTGAAAGTCCAAAAGTTTCATGCGGCAAATCAGTCAAAGTTGAGAGAAAGAGAGAGTATGCAACTGCTTCTGCAAGGCGGGTACATATTTATAAATATTTGTACAACATATTTTTGTTGTTGTTTTGTTTGGTAATGGTAAAGCGAAAATATTGAGCGCTATTTGGATCGCTGTGCAGCGGGAGCGGTAGCCGGAATCACTTCAGCGATTATTATGACCATGAATCCACGTCCACCAGTAAAAGTTCCAGCTCCAGCCCGACCACCCCATGCCCCAGTTCCAGCTTCAATTCAAATTCCTTATCGATTCACCCAAGCCCTTTGGAAAGTTTGGACCCTTTGGAACCCTGAGCTCCTCCAGTATCTTTCATCACATTCCAGTTCCAAGCTTTATTCATGGAATGTCAAAACTAAGGTATTGGAAGCTTTTCCAAATGGACATAATTATCAATATGGGAAAACTGCTCGGCACCACCATATGCTTGAGGACTCAAATTGGATTCTGGTAAGGTCAAACTCAAAAGGTCCATGTAGGTAGGTAGGATTTAGGCAGATGAAATGACATGACATAGCCTCATGATAATCGAGGATATTTGAGGAGGCTATGTCAATGTCTATGTCACCAATTCCATTTGTCTAAATCTAACCCTAACCGAGTGAAAATTCCACTTAAATAGTAAGATTTGACATTTATGTATGTATTAATGTATTTGTTTTGTTAACCGCACCCGCAGGTATCACTGAAAACAATTGACACTCATATAAACAGAATTACTACAAAACATCAAGTTGAACTATACTCATTTATGGACCAAGTTGAAGGAGATACAGAAAGTAGAACATATACCCTTGTACTTGTAAATGAAATTAATGGATTCCTTGGACCTGGACTAATTAAGTATCCCAACTCTAAACTATTGATTTCCGGAGGAATCATAAATCATAATACTAAGGAAATAACTATAGGTTCTGCAGATTATTATAATGTTAAAGCTCAAATTGTTCATATTCTTCCTGAGGTAAGTAATAGTAAAGTTAAAGTAATTGACAAAGAGCTAGTAATATGTAATAATACTTCTAAATCTAAAGCTGTTTTCTACTTTACTCTAGAAAATGAATTTATCAAATCTACCTGACAATGACGATATGCCTTATGGTTCTTATGTGGATACCAACAAGTTTGATTTGAAATATACAAAAGTAGAAGAATGCATCATTTTGGAAACAAAGCCTACAACTCCCAAGCTGTTCCAATTTCATCGTCATCAATTTTATGAATTTGGAAATAAGAATACAACTAGAACTTCTATTCAAGAAGAACAAAATAGCAGAGGAATAAGAACTAATTCTAAACCTCAAGCCCAATTACACAATAGTAAAAAGAACAATATGGCTGAAACTCCAAACTTTACTGCTGGTGCAGCCGTCAGTTCCAAAGATAGATCTGTAAAGTCGACAGATACAGCTAGTAAAAGTGGAAACCTTTCAAATTCTATACCTCAACCCCAGTTTAGGAGTACACCTGCCAGTAAAAAGATCACTGAACCTACATCTAGAATAATCTCCCCTGCTATTAATTCACACAAGGTTTTAAATAATGAAGAGGAAGATAGAAATCGAAGGCATTCATTAAGATCAAAAGATACAGCTAGTGCAAGTGGAAGGCAAGATAAAACTCCAAGCCCATCATTAAAATCAAAAGATGCTGCTAATACAAGCGGAAATTCTTCCAATTCTATATCTCATCGCCAATTACGGAGTAGACCCGTAGAAGATACATTATCTTCTGATGCAATTAGTTCTCGTAACACTACAAATAATCCAAAGGCAGATCCAGCTCGAAGCCCATCATTAAAATCCAAAGATGCAGCTGGTACAAGTGCAAAATCTTCCAATTCTATATCTCAACGCCAATTGCGGAGTGCAAGTGCCTGTAAAGATATGACTGCACCTACAATAATAACCTCTGCTCTTAATTCTAATGACAATTTGAGTGATAAAAAGAAAGATAGAACTCGCAGCACATCAGAGCCAAAGGATACAATTACTACTTTCGGAAACTACAGAGAAACTTCAAATTCTAAACCTCAATTCCAAGCAGTCAGACGAAGTCCAAGGAAACAGAAGGTTATGCCAACGCTAAAGGAGTCTTTCATTAATCCTTTCGACAGTTTCGAGGAGGAATTTAGCATCCCAGAGCCAGATCCAAAACCTGATTTTGTTGTGTCAAGGAAAAGACAAAATCCTGAAGAATCTTCTAATGAAGCTACCAAACGGACTCGATCCAATTCTCCGATAATTTCTTCATGTAGTTCATCTTCATTCCATACATGTCAAGTTCCAAGTCCCCAAGAATCTGCTATAGAGATCGGTACACAATCATCAGATTCTAATTCTTATCACACTTGTGCTGATGGGGAAGAGCAAGAACTCGAAGAGGACAATGAGACTGGACAAACTGTAGTAGAAGTATCTTTGTCGAGAATTCCTCTGAACGATAGTTATGATGGCAGTGAAGATTCCATGGAAGTACAATGTTCCGGCTCGTCTGAAGCTGGAAGTACAGAAGCTGTGATTAATACTGAAACTGATTCAAATCAACTTACTGAAGACGAAGATTCTTCTCAAGATTCTATGAATGAAACTTTACTTCCTGTGCTAGTTCAACAAGAAGCTTTAACTTCGCCACAAGATTCGAAACTTACAAGCCTGAGAGACATTGTTGTTCCATCGAGGGGAGATGAAATTTTGGAATTAAGATGCAAAGTAAATTATATTGAAATTAAGCAATTATGGGAGTTTAAATTAACTATGCTACATTATTATAGATACTGCAAATGAATTTTGGGACTGACCGTCACTACTGGATTTCAGTTTGCGATAACACAACACCCTCACCTTATTTTGTTTCTTGTCCATTAGTACCAAGTGGATATAATGAACCCATACCTGAACCCTACGTTGATATAAGATTAAATGTAAGTCTTTGTAAAGTTTTATTCGTATAACAAGTATTAATATTCGCCAATTGTTCTGTTAATGTAGACGGATCTAGAAGATACCGGAAAGTACATATTTTTACAGTATATCGTGAAATCAAGTGTGCCTTACTACATAAATGGTGTCTTGCATACCAAACAATCAGATGGAACATCTTTGCTTAGTATTAATTGGGAAGATCTTTTAAATAGTTTAACTAGGTAAGGTTTGTGCAATTGAAGGTATTCGAAATTAAGTTAATTTGAACAATACTGACTCTAATTCCAGGTCTATCGATAGCAATGAAACAATTGCAGAGAACAGTGATGATGGCAGTGAAACAGGCAGTGAAGAGAGCGATTTCAATCCTGGAAACAGGCCTAAAAAGTAATTGGTTGGAGTGGCAAGGGTTTATCAAATAATTTATTTTCTTATAACAAACGCGCAGGTATATTATAATCTGATGATAGATAAGATAATAAGTAAAATCATAATTACGTCAAATTTCTCTTGTTTCTTTAAAAGGTTTTTCTAATTCACAAGCTATAGCAAGTACCGCCAATGTGTAACTGTAAGCTTTTTTTATTCTGACCAATTTAACTGGAATTTTAAACTCTTATTTCTAAAATAGCCGTATGTTGAACTTCATTTTTAAAACTACAAAAATTATACACGGAAACTGCTAAAAATCCTAAAGCTAAAACTCCAAAATATCCACTATAAACTGTAAATTGATCTCTTTCATTAAGCGCTAGTCCTTTATCATCTGAAATAGTAAGTGTGAGGATTGTTTGTATTGTTAATGCTCCAAAATTGTTGAGTCCAAAAATAAGTCCATAACTATCTTTATTGATTCCTTGGACAACTTCAGAACTAGGGTTCAGAGTAAGATAGAACAAATTGACAAAATATTTTTCAATAAAGAACGTATATTTGGATTATTAAAAGAACTTACTTTGCAATTGTAATTACAAATTGATATAAAACTCGGAAACAAACGTATGTACTGTATGCTAGAATAATGGAATCTGTTTGTGAGAGACAGAATATCACAGAACATTGTAAAATTGATACAATTGCTAAAAATCTTTCACCCCACTTGCCCCAATTTACTGTCAATTGTCCAACACCAAAGGAAAATAAGGCACCTAGAAGGAAAATCCATTTGATTAGATTTTTGTCTTCATATTTTTTTACAGTCTTACATAGCAAGCACTGGATAGAATTAACAGCTCCATTAAAAATCAAATGATTTTCTCTTTCAACATTACTTTCTCCAATAACTTTCCAAAGAGCTTGAATATAATTTTGTACTTGTAAATTCCCTGCTGTAGCAATTCCTAACCAAATTGACCATTTAAGTACATTCATATTGCTATATGCATCAAAAGAATCTTTTAACAATTTAGGATAAGCTTCTTTAATTGTACCAAGTAAACCCTCTGTGGTACTAGCAGAAACATCGTTTTCTTCCTTACTTTCTACACGGTGAAAGTAAACAGATTTATAAGGAATTGGTAATAACATTGACAGAAGAAATGCAATTGATACAGATCCAAGTGTTATATAATTTAATTCAAGAATATTCATTAAATTCAAGGAAATTAAAAGTTGTGATAAGGAACCACCTAAAAACTTTCCAATGAATGTTGCTGTATAAGT
Organism: Xenylla mediterranea; assembly: GCA_034700645.1. Taxonomy (NCBI): domain Eukaryota; kingdom Metazoa; phylum Arthropoda; class Collembola; order Poduromorpha; family Hypogastruridae; genus Xenylla; species Xenylla mediterranea. The sequence goes on from JAQGCY010001220.1 coordinate 10,813, forward strand.
GTAGGATGTAACTTTACGATAATTTTTTGGTTCAACTTGAGCATAAATATAAGTGTAATATGCAACATCCGCTGAGCATCCAATTCCATAAAATATTTGTGTAGCTTGAAGTGAAAGTAAACTTTCACCCCATATTAAAAATATCCATGTCATAAGGAATGATAGTCCTTGGACAACTAGAATAGGTTGATATCTTAAAAGATCCGTAATCAGAAATATAAGTACAAGTGTTGCAAGGATTGTATAAGTTGATATTGGGAAAATGCTATGTATAACCTAAAGAAATACGATAGAATTAATTAATCCAAAGTTACAAATGCTCTAAATTAATTTGCCATTTACCACATCTGAAGTAACATTTTTATATTCAATTATAAATTCAGTTACATAGGGCTCAGATGGACGGAATTCTTTGAATAATCCAAAAGCACAAAGTATTATAGTAATCCAGTACCAATTCTTCATATTAAACTAGTAAATTAATTAAATTAAAACTCTAGAACAATAGATGAATTATAGCAGTTTTCACTTTCAGTACTGCTCTTGCTAACACAAAAACTTACATTTAGGTTGGTGCTATTTATTATAATCATTTAAAGCAT
>JAQGCY010001221.1:0-11413 GCA_034700645.1 Xenylla mediterranea
TTAAATCATAAACAAAAAAAACAAAGGTCATATAATCTACTAATGCATTAGTATGCATCAAAGTACCAATAATAAAAACTGTTATAATTCTATGTTGTTGGTGAACTGTGAAATATTTCATAATGATGATATTATTATATTATTATTATATTGTGTGTTTACTTCAGTTGGACTGTTAAACTCAAAACTTAGTTACCCAAAATATGATCTAGTAAAATTTGGAAAATTGAGTGGGATTTTTATTATCTATTGTGTTTAATTGATAGATTTGTTCTGTTAAGTAAATGCGTAAGTAGAAAAAGCGAAACCGAAATTCCTATCTAAATCTTATAAGGATCAAAAAGTTTTTCCATGACATGAAAATATAAGAAACAATTTAATTCTGATATAGCCCAAGTAAATCTAGTCAAATTCATTCATAATATCAAAATCAAATTGTTTCTGAAGTACAAAAAAATATGAGAAAATGTGTATGTAAATTGTTGATTTAATTTAAGGAATCTAAGTATTTATTTATTTATTATATTGGAATTTTCATTGGTTATTCATTTGAAACTTTGTAATTTAATCTCCGGAAGATTAAAAGAGCGTATTATTATTATTACACTTAAGGACGTTATTAGATGAATTATTTGTTTTCAAAAAAGAAGTTAGTTGTATATCAATTGTATTCAACGAGGAAACAATAAATAAAATATAAAAAAAATGCTAAAATAAACTGTTACAAAATCGTTGGATGACTAAAAAACCAATTTTGAATTTATTGTCAACTTTTTATTTGTTGCTGTTAAAAATATAAATTGGATAACACTTAACATATAATAGTAAAAATTTGTCTCAAGTATTAAAAATATAGACAACACATTACACAACTTTATACCTTCCTTTCGTACCAGTAAAGTTTTTAGATGAAGTTTGTAGTCTTAACATTTCTTCTTTTAGGATACGACGAATTTCATTCCGTGCTTTACTAACAGCTAAATCTGAAATAGACTCAATTGCCAAATATAATTTTCTTTCACCTTCAGGAGGATTTTTCCCATTTGGAACGTATGTACCACGAACCGTAATACCAGCTTCGGAATAGTCTCCAATTTGTGCAAGCGTTTCCTTTGACGTAATTTTCCATCTCGCTTGTTGTGGGAAGTCATTAATTTCCAATTCTTCTTCATATTTCTTTTCAACTGGTGGATTTGTGGATTCAATGGAAAATGGAGATTCCTAAAAAGCAGAAAAGAATGATATAGTAGTAAGTAGTATCTTGAATCATACTTGGGATTTGTAAATTAATGAAAACTAAACTTACTGGATTTGGTCCTTGATCTTCTGAAGGTTGATAGTTGAGCCTCAAGTTTAATTTACTAGCTAATTGTTCAGCCATGTTCTTGGCCTGGAAAAGTCAAAAATTAAACAATCAATTCGTTTAACTACTATTTAATTCAAATCATAATTAGCATAATATAATTATCATAATAATATAAAATTATAGACTTACCGTTACTTTAGGTGCTACACCAAGAGATCCACCTTTCATTATTGCTTCTGCAGTTAATTGAGCTTTTGTGTCCGAACCAAGGTTCTTTTCTAATTGGATACGTGAGGCTAATCTTCTAGCAAGTTCTAATTTGTCAGTAGCTGGTACAGTTGGGATGGACCCAGGAACAGGTAATATTGTGGTAACCTCTTTGACAATTCTCTTTGGTGCCATCATTGTCTCAATTTGTTGCTCAATGTCACCTTCAATATCTTCATCATCCGAGTCTTCCAAGCCTGGAGAAAAATCCAAATCAAATGCTTATTTTGTACCAAAATGTCAAAGTGTTACGTACCTAGAGCATGCTTCTGAAACTTTCGTTTTTCTGTAGCAAGTTGTGATTCAGCCTCATCAAATTTATAACCCTTATTACCAGAAAACCCTCCACCACTTTTAATTTTCTTCCCATCAGCCTCTTGTGTCGCTTTGTAATTATTCCACATGGCTTTGAGTTCTTCTGGTACTTCAGCCCCTGATAATTCAAGGGCCCGCATTATTTCTCCACTGTGTCGCTCGTTTTCAGAAGTTAAAAAAGTATACGCGTGGCCCTTGTTTCCAGCTCTGTATTATTATAAAATTTCATCAGAGATTATTTTGAATTGTTTATTAAACTGCAAATGAGCTTACCTTCCAGTTCGACCACATCTATGGACATAGTCCTCATAATGATTTGGACAATCATAGTTAATTACTAATATGAGTTGTTTGACATCCAATCCTCTGGCTGCAACACTTGTGGCTACAAGTAACTTACATTTCCCATTCTTGAAGTCAGTTATGGTTGAGTCCCGATCATACTGGTCTATTCCGCCATGCAAAGTTAAACAAGGATAGCCACTCTTCATCAAATCCCGTAACAAGATGTCCGCATTTTCTTGCTTATCTACAAAAACAATTACACTCCCAAGTTCCTGATAAATCCCAAGAAGTTCCAAAAGTTTTAAATATTTTTGTTCTTCGTCAAGCACAACAACATGCTGCTCAACTTCTTTGCACACAACTGATCTCCCTCCAACTGTAATTTCGATGGGTTTATGTAAGATGCGTCGAGCCAATGCTTCCATTTGTCTTGGGAAAGTTGCAGAAAACATTACAGTTTGTCTATCAGGACGAACGTTGTCCACGATTCTCATGACTTGTGGCTCGAATCCCATATCAAACATTCTGTCGGCCTCATCAAGAACAATGTATGTACATCGACGAAGATTGGTCACTCGTCCAGAATTTGCTGCTAACATATCAATCATTCTCCCCGGTGTACAGACAATTATTTCAGCACCTCGTTTTAACTCTGCAATTTGTTCTGAGATACCAGTTCCACCATAAACACACACGACTCGGAGCCCTAATGACTTACAAAACTTCCGGGCATCTTTTCCAATTTGGATACACAGTTCTCGAGTTGGTGCCATTAAAATAGCTAAAAAAACAAACAAAAGTTCTGGAAAAGAACACTTAATAAGAGATAATAATAACTTACCAATCGGCCCATCACTTTCTTCCAAAGGCGGTTGGTCCAAGATATGCCGAAACATTGGCAAGAGAAATCCGAGTGTTTTACCAGAACCAGTCTTAGCAATTCCGATCAAATCACGTCCAGACATAATAGCAGGAATTGCTTGCGCCTGAATTGGAGTAGGTTTATCAAAGCCCAATTTCTTTAGCACGTCCATTTCTTTTCTGGAAAGTCCAGCATGAGCCCATTTTTGAATGGGTTTTGGACAACCTTTGCCCTTAATATTTATTCCCTCTAACTCACAGCGATAAGCTTCCACCTCCTGGGGTGTCAGACGAGCAAGTTCCGGGACCTCAACATAAAAGCTCTTTCGGAATGGAAAGTACTCGATTGTACTATGATCAATTTTGAATTCCTTCTTTGGTTTTCCGTTTAGGTTTACTGTGTCAATTTCTTCCTCTTCTTCTGAGGAATACTGTTCAAACAAAAAAAAATCTAATGTGAATCATGTCTTTTGTTGGAATATGACACTTTCTTTACCTCCAATGCATCAACATTCTGCTCAATAAGTTCTCCCTTATCCTTCTTTTCAAGTTTCTTAGCTACTCCAGTTTTTACTACAACAACATTTTGTTTAGAAGTCTCCATATCGTCACCTGAAAGAACACAATGAACATTTTCTGATTCTTCCACTTTGAATTCCGTCCAAGAATTTTTAATTATGAACCATTTTTTCTTACCAACAACTTTACGAACTTCTGCTTGTACTCCACGCATATAGGCATCTAATGGGTCTTCTTCATCTTGTTCTTCTTTAACTGCTGCAGGTGGAGCTTTATCGTGTTTTTTCCCAACGACGAGTTTCCCAGTAGAATCTTTTGTAATTTCTAGAGCAGGTTCATCATCATCATCGTCCTCATCAAGATTCCAAGCCTTTCTACCAGTTCCAATCCCTTGAAGAATCATTTCCTTCTTTAGTGAAAGCTCTTTCTTCATTTCAGTTTCTTTCCTTTCTGCTCTCCACCTCAAATAAAAATAGGGCAAAGAATAAGGTTTATTATTAATGATGATATGATTGAGAAAATAATTAATTTATCTATATGATTTGTATTGAAAACATACTTTTCGATTCTTTCACGTCTTTTAGTCATTTCAGCTTCTAGCTTTTGTTGAGATGTTTCTTTATCCATTTTAGAATCAAAGAAATCTTCTGATTTAGCTGGTGGTAGTTTTTCTACATCCTCACGTCTTCTTTTACTAGCTCGTGGATCATCATCGCGTTCACGCTCACGCTCTCTGTCACGGCGTCTAGGAGATCTGGACCTTGACCGGGATCTTCTTCGACGTCGTTCATCATATCTTCTATCTCGCTCACGATCTCGATCCCTATCTCTTCCCATTCTTCCAATTAGTAGGTTCAATTACTGGAATCTGAAAGGAAACCAAAGCAGACATTAAACTAAGTATTCTACCTCAGTCAAACTCAATACAAACCAACTTGTCAAACCTTGAGTTGATAATTAACATTGGCTTACATTACCTTATTGTTATTCTGTACCTAATTATCCAATCAACCAACCAAAGAAACAAGCAATAGCAATCCAATGTTTAGGCAGGCAGGCAGGCAGGCACTTGAGGATTGGATTCAATTCATTTGGGGATATGAAGATTTGGAAATTTATTCTAAATAAACAACAACAACAACTAACAAATTCCCAGGCACCAGTACCAGACCGGAAGTTGGAAGACGTAGACTTTAAATTCTGAAGAAGGACAAAGTAGATGTAGTCAGGGACTTAATTAATTAATCAAATTAATTGCTCTGTTTTAACTGAGCTCAGTTTCGGTAGTTTTGTAGTTTGTAGTTCGACTACTTTATACCGAAACTCATATTTAGCTCCCATAATCCATAAGTTTGAGAAACACAATAATACACAGGATCTTCCATTACAATAGTATCAGGAGAAAATATGCGTGTTTGTAATTGTAAACAAGTTTGTTTATTCTATTTAGAACAATAACATTTAATTTACTACAATAATTAAGGGTTCCTTTTAGTTTAGTTTGGTTTGCTTTAATTTAACTGTTTTATTTATTCAATTTATTTCATGTAATTATTAAGCCCTGATTTTTCACATTCTTATTATGATGATTTACATTGTTCTTGTGTTCTTGTAGCTTCTTTTGCACAATGGTTTTTACAATATGTTCTGTTATGTTCCATTTGATTTGTGCTCATAATTATTGATTATTGATTATTATCACCGTTGCGTCTTTAATTAATTATTTATTATTAGTAGATTAAGTTGAGGCTTCCTTCCTTATCGAAAAGCCATCAACACGTCAATGGCTTCCTTAAGGGCAGAATTAAGCTTAGCCATCTCTTCAACCAAATAATTTTCTCGACGTGCAAGAACTTGGAATAAATAACGAATATCTTTGGCCAAGTCTGAAGATTCTTCATACATTTTCTTAATAGGAGCTTGAACATCAGGTGTGGGACCATTAATTTCTTCATCCCCAGAAAAACTATCAGAGCTAAACTGATGTTTGCCTCGACCAGATCCCGACTTTGAGACAGATTTACTAATCACACTAGTATCAAATTCGCTGACAGATCCACGACGACTTCCTGCTTTTTTCGAAGTAACTTCTTGTTTCGTGTCCCCAGAAGACTTTCCTTTTCCGCTTGATTGGCTTCCTTTGCTTTGTCCCTGACCCTGACTACCTCCTCCAATGTCAACTGCTGCAGCATAAGCATCAGATTCGGCGGCTTCGGACTATAATTAGAAAAAACAAACTTAGTTGTGAAACAATTTCTATTATTTTGGATAACATAATTCTGAATTGTTATAATACCAACCTCTGCGGCAGCTGAAATTATATCGGCTTTGATTTTTCCAAAATTACGTTTTCCGGAGTTACCATTTTGCTAACAATAAAAACGAAACTTATTACTTATTATACATTTTAAGCTTAAGGACAAATACCTCAGTATTTTTGAGAGGATCCCGTTTATTTCGATAGTCTTCCTTCTTTCCATGAACTTTAGCAGAAGCCATTCTCGAAGCAAGGTCTTCATCCAATTTATGGGTATGGAGTAAGGCCCGTCCATTATTCCTTTGAACTCGTTTCAACTTTATAGATTCATATTCTTCTTCGCCATCGCCATCTTGACCATTGCTTTAAAAAATTTTGAAAGAATTTGTTTTTATAAATACCTTAAATTAGATCATATTAATATTTTGCTTCTCTTACTAAGCAATTTCATCATAACTGGTTTCATGAATTGGACCATTTTCCTCCTTTCCTGAGACCGAGTAAGCCGAGACTGGAGGCTCGACCCAAACAACGGTTAATGCAATAAAAAGTAAACAAGCAATCTTCATCTTCACAATGATTTGATGACTATTCGGACCTCCAAGTATTCAACCTAACTTCAAATTATTTAATTAAATTTTCATTCACTAGTACACAGACCAAAATCTAATATTTCGTAGAAAATGAGATTTGGTGGTCAAGTTGTACAATCTAAAGCTTGTGCTTAAAAAACTTGGCTTGGCTTGTTCTTTGCGGCTAATCCAAAAGCTTGTCTGGGAAAAGCTCAAGCTAAGCCCAAGTTTTCAAGATTTAAGCTTTTTTGCTTAAAAACAACTCTAATGAGAAGATGCTAAATGTAAATTCTTACCTTCAGATTTATATTGTTGAACCTCTTCCCAGTCACAGAGTAGATATGATCAATGAATGAAAAGAATTGGAAGGAACAATAGAATGAGGCATAGAATGGATAACATACATTAAAAATTTGGAAGAAAAGCCATTTCCCCGGGAACAATTTTGTTTTATCTCGTTGATTTTTGCTCGTGTAAGAAACTTTAAGCCAATCTATAAATAGATGAAGGTTTAGTTTTGTACATTATTATAAAGTACTAGACCCGGCCAAGTTCGCTTTGTCTCTTTGCTATTGGTCTACGGTAAAGCTCTGCGGGTCTATTAATTTGTTTGAGTTTCTGTAAATTATGAACATTTGTAGCCTAAAGTTGCAGCGACTTTTAGTATCTTAATTGAAATTAACATTGACACTTTTTTTATTCAGTAAGGTTTAAGCGTGTACAAGTTTACATTTCATATAAGCTAGTTAAAATCATTCTTAATGTATTATTAATATTTAATATTTTTTTTTAACATACTGGACCAAGGGTCTCCTCAGGCCAATCGCTTAACTCGCGAATCAGTTGCCTCTGCTTCACTACTCTTAGAATTTTCTTCATCCAGATCATTAGTACAGTCTCCTTGTCCGTCCTTGGCCATCTTGTCAAAATCCGGTTTATTAGCTAAAGATTTTAAAACGAATCATGTATTTTCGAATAGTACAATTAACAAAGTTTACCTTCACATTTTGGAACCCGCATAAAACTTTCAAGCATTAAGTCATTATCATCGAGCTCAACTCGTGGTGGATATGGTGTATTATCAACATCATCCAAACTCCATTCATGCATCAGCTCATTCCGAATTAATTGTTCTTCTTCTGTAAAACCAGTCAAAACAAGCTAATGGTGCTTTAAAGAATACTGAAAAATTTTACCGGTAAGTTCTTCAGTGTCTTCGTTGGTATCATCTCCATTAAAATCTCCATTCTCATCATCGTTGCATTCATCATTCTCCGCATTTTCGTCTGTATCATCTTCATTTGAATCTCCATTATCGTTGTCGTTGTTTTCCTCATCCTCATCTTGACATGATTCGGCATCGGATTCTCCAACATAGGTATTTGGTTGGTCGAACAATGAAAATGGTGAAGTTTTTTCAACTAAATCCTTATCTGGAACAAAAAAACGAAAGAATTGATGATTATTTAATTAATTTGGGTAAATTATACTTTTTTCTTACTGGAAGCAGTCATGGGAATTATAACGGAAATGTCCTTATAAGGATTCTCATAATAAGCTGCATCACCATCTTCAAATCCAGGAGTAATTCCAAACTTTTTGAAGTATTCTCCAGTTCTAGGACTGACATTTTTATAGTGCTTGGGGATTTTGCCCCGTTGAATTGCTCTTTGCCGTTTAAACTCTCGTGAGTCAGCAGTTGGTGATAGGGGAACTCCATTTTCATTCGTTGGACCTTGTCCAAAATAAAATCCAAAATTAAGTGCCCTAGGAAAGTTTTGAGCACGAGGATTTGCTTGCTGTGTTCGAGCATTTTGAGCTGGAGACATAATTTCCCCCTCAGACCCATAATCCAAGTCAGATTCATTATTATTAACATTATTATGATGATGAGTAAAGAAAGTAGTGACATTTGTACGGGCATCCCATAAGTCAAATTCTCCAGATTCGATACTTTGTTGGCTCAAGGGACGAACTCCAGTCTGAAGAGGGTTAGTAGAAGTACCGACCTCTGCAGTAACTAATGCCATATCTCGACTTAACTCATCGGTTGCAGTCTAATAGAAAAATTAAGCATACTTGCAATAATGGAATTGCTATTAAAGTAACAAAGAAAAAGAATCAAATACCGGAGTATCGGTGTCTAAAGCATGTTGAACACCAGTTTGAAATCGTTGTCTTAATTGTTGACGCACTTGTTGTAATTCTGCATTTGTTCGATTAAGGTTTTCGATAGCATTAATTGTTCGTTCCAGTTCAATGTCCAAATGTTCTAAATGTACAAAATATAAATTATGCTATGCTGAATAAAATAAAGTTTAATTTAAACATGAAACAACCAACCAGAAATGTTCCCCGAATTACTATTGTTTCTCTCAGCCTGAGTTGAGCCCAAAGCAAATTGTTCTGCAAAATCCAATTGTTCTCCGGCATGTGGTAAAGTGAAATTGGTGCTTACTGCTCGGGTCGAAGTTTCTAATAAATTGATAAAAAATTAATTAAAAGCAAGTATTTTTCTTACTCTAGAGTTAACGCTCCTTACCAGAAGCACGAGTTTCAGTTGAATGACTATTAGCAAGTGATGTTCGATTATTTCCGGGATATTCTGAGTCAGATTCCGTATTATTCCTCCAACCTGTGTAAACTGTATCACTGCCAACACTGTTTTGTCGATTGTGTTCAAGATTTTCCAAGTTTCTTCCTTGATGATTTGTCTCAGTAATTTCAGCCATCCCTTCCTCAAAAGCTTGAAACCGCCTTGATCTATTGTTACTATTTGTCCTTCTCGGTTGTAGTCGTTGTTGACGTATAGATTCAGGGGTTAGGAATAAATAATTTCCAGCATTATCAGTTAACTCCTCCTCATTTTCACTAGAATTGTTATCATTTTCTTCATCATTTTCATCATGTCGAAAGAAACTGTCGTTGCGTTGAGGAGTAGGATTCCATTGGTATTCTCCGTCATTATTATCACTTGATTCACCTTCATTCAACCGTCCACCTGTTAACCAATTATATGAACTCATTTTGGCCGAATCACAATGGGATTTTTGGAGTTTAGCGAGTTCAATTATTTTAGCAGATTGGGATAAATTCAAAACTTTCACTCTGAAATGAATGTTTTCTAATTTTAAGTGGAAATGTTAACTTGTTTATTAAAAAAACATATATGGTTAATGGTTGTCATGGAAAACATTTAAAGCTAAGGACGGAGTATTTAGACTCTAGATGAGTTATTTTGAGTATCGCTTCTTGATAATGTGACTTTCCTTCAAGAATTTAGAAAACTGTTTTACATCAAAGAGCATGCATTTTATTGAGCTTTGGATCACAATTTAGTTATTAGACTAATTTTCATTTTTTTCGGAATTTATAAAAATCACAAGTGTGTAGGGATAGGCTTGATTATCGTTCGAGTACTTAAGGACTTTGAAACAAGAAAGTTTAATACATTTTTGGCATTTATGCGGTAGACTTACTTTCAGTCAAGCATGAAGCATGCATGTTCAGAAAATAAAAATCGGAAGTTAGGACAATACGGAAAAATGAAAGTTCGAGAGAAATAAATCGAATTTTGATTTGGCTTAATGATGTGGTTCTACCTTGTAATTGAGTACACTGCAAGGTCAATTTTTTTGTAAAAATTATAGTTCAAAATCAAATGAGGTTGAAGTTCAGCTCAAGATGAAGAATCCAAATGCTAGAAATCATGCTACATTAACCTACAAAGTATTTTGTAGTTGAGAGAATAAACTTTCCTTTCAACGTCACTTTCTCTCCGTTGTTTTTTCTCAATCTTACCTGAGCTAAGTTTGCATATAATTCTAACAGTTTGCATTGCATATTGACCAAGATTATATCATGCGAATGCCAATTATATAGGAAAAGTTTTACCTTTACATTGTAATGGTAATGTAGTTTCTCTTTCATAATGTCGAATAAAAGTTAAATGGAATGTGCAAAGGAGTAAGTCTGAGTAAAAACACAAAAAAAAAGTTTTGTGCTTCTTTTATAGAATATTTTGGCAAAAAAATGATAAGCTTCGTCTCGTTTTCAGAACGATGACATGCAATCCCAAAGAATATATGTACAAAGTACAATGTTTTAGCTATAAGTTACATGCTTTTAATGCTTATACAACTTTATTTATTTTCATGTAAAGTTATTGTAGTAGGATCAAGTTTAAGTAGCATGGAAATGGATATAGTTATTCCTCTTTGAAATTAATTCAACTGAAATAATAATAATAATGAAAACTACTGTTGGCCGGAAAAAGGGGTTACATAAATATAAATGTAGATTTGAACAAAACTCAGTGGGGACTCAAAGAATATAGAAGAAAAAAAACCGCATTATATTTATTTCCTATTTAAAAAAAAACTTTCTAACACCAAAGCCTGATACAATCATCATAAAGTAAAGTTCTTTTCTTCATCTTTTGGAAATTTTGTTTATACCACACCATTAGAATGTTTTGACAAAACATACCCTGGAAAGAAAATAAATTTTCACGCAATACTGGAAGCAAACGAATATTTCACTGCTACATTTGACTATAGAAAAACGGGAAAGACATTTTGTATGATTCTTTGGATGTACAGTTAGTGACAAATACAATACCACATGTTGGTCCACTGCACTAAAATATTGAAAGGCATGGAATATTATATTACACCAATGAATGCTTCACGTCAAAAGTGTCTTAAACTTTGAGGTTAGTTTCTAGCTTTCGACGAACAAAGAAGGTTCTGAGGAAAACGAAATGCTGAATTCTATTCCATGCGGAAATTTTTTTTAAATAGGGTGGTGAGAAGTTTGTGTTAAGAATATCAACTGTGTTATAACGAAGTTAAAAAATACGGTTTAGAAAGCAACACGAACAAAGAATTTCTTTCTCCTAATTAACACAATATTTCCACATTGCTCATTTGGCAGTTCGTGTTTTCGACTCGTTTCAACAAAAAAATTGGAGTTTATGCCTTTCTTTTTCCTTATCTACTTTACATGCACATTGTGTCACTTTATTTTTGT
>JAQGCY010001222.1:0-11409 GCA_034700645.1 Xenylla mediterranea
TATAGTGAAGTACCCCTTGGGGTGGGTCAAATTGGCCCATTTTAAATAGGGTCCTAGGGTTTGACCTCATATGAAAGTGTACCAAGTTTCAAGTGATTAAGTTTAAGCGTTCTTGAGTTATCGTGAAGACGGACAGACGGACGGACAAAGGACATTCGCATAATATGCTTAGCCGCATATAATAAAAGAGACGCTAACTCTGCTCCAGATGCTCCATCTTACAAGGCAGTTTTCATTCAAGATGCTCAAACTCAAAACTATAATAATTAGCAGAAAATTTCTATTGTTCTATTCCTAATCCTACAGCTATTTATTCATTTCGCAATTACAAATGACGTGTCTTTTCCTTGCCCATTCTAAAATTGCAACGTGGCACTTCTATGCTGTTCTATTCATTTGCATAAGATTTCTATAGACCTTACATTTTATAGTCAGCCATTTTTAGTCAGTATGGTTTTATATCCACTCAAGCAAACTTAGAACCAAAATGTAGTGAGGAAACTTTTCAATTTTTCCAATAGTTACATTTACATAGAATTAGTTGTTATTAATAGTTTAGAGATTTTTTCATAAAATTGGCAATGATTAAGTTTTCTAAATTATATTCACAGTAAGTAATTGTCATAGGTAAGGAATTCAAATAATTTTCTGCATTAAATGAACAAAAATTGAAATATTTCAATTTTGAATTTATAGGTTTGGCAAACCAGTCTTTGGAGCTAGTTGCTGTTTAACTTAATTCTTTCTAAAATTGATGTTTATCCATCAGCAGTTCTCTAGTTCCTCTGTATTCCCAGACAGAATCAATAACTTCAATATTTTACATACATTACAGAAAAATTTTCATATATCAACGGCAAATACAATTAAATTTGAAATAGTTCATTGGAGGCATCAATATTATATAAGCTATTGCTATTTTTAGTTTTGCATCTACTCGAGCAAACTATGCATCAAAATTTAATGAGAAAAACTTTTAATTCTTCCAACAATTACATCCAATAAGTTAGACATATATGTGTTAAGTAATAAATTAAATATTTGGTAAGTTAAGTACCTAAAAAAAATTGGCCGTGATTTTTTATACGATATTTGTGTAATATATTTTATAATAATTTATGTAAATTTGATTTGCAGATTTGGCAAATTGTGAAACATGCTAATAATTTGCTGTTTGATCGAAACTAAACGATTCACTAAACCTTCCAATTTAAACGTTAATTTCCTTTCTTCCTTCGTGAATAAAACGGGGCACTCTTCTATTTGGAATACGTTATATTGAAAATTTAAACACGGTAAGCTTTAAAATGAATGAATAATTGGATAATCGAAGCTATATTTTAAAATAATGGCTAACCTTTTGCATCTATTTAGGAAATTGCTCAATTTTTTTGTTCCATTCCAAATTACAAAATAATGGATGAAAGTTGAAACATGGTAAGACTGGAAACTTTACTTTGGAAGTTTTCTACAAAAAAGGCCATTTAAATTATTAGTTTTAATTATTAAATTTCGTAGTAATTTACAAGTACTAAATTTTATAAATTATTTATAAATATTTGTTAAGCAAAGAAGAATGTCTTCGTGTCGAGCATCTTCGTGGATTGCAAAGATATAATTTTCTTCCTGGAAAAAGTAGGTACAATCATGCTCTCATAAATATAACTTACCCATGTATTTTTGAAAGTGCACAATTCTTTAATTTAAGACTACATTACGATTAGACTAGCAAAATCTTTGTTGATTAGTTTTTTTTAAATGATAATGAATTTTAAATGAACCTTTTGGTATAAATTTTTTTTTATTTAATTTAATGTTTAAAAATGTAAGCATCTGAATTTATACTTATTGTTCTTTATTGGCATGCAGTATGTGTCTATAATTTTTTTCGTGATGCTCTGTGAAGTGCAAATATTTTTTCATAAATCTAATCTACAAAAACTAATATTGATTGTAAAATAAAAATTATGTCCTAGGTGTTTCTCGTGATGTCATGTCTTCTGGTTCTAAATATTTGGATAATACAGACAGATAAACATAAAATTAATTTTCACATAATTTAACAATAGGCTAACGTAGTTTATTGTTGTTTGTTTGATAATGGCAAGCTAAATAGTTAATATTTTAAAATCACAACCACAAGGATTGACTAGTTTTTTGCCAATTTAAAACGTGCTTAGTAGTCAAACAACCCAGAGTGAGTGCAAGACGCGAACTATGATCCATTGATAACATAATTATAATCTACTAGAAACACAAAACAATTTTAATAATTATTTTGCCAGTGTAGTTTAATAAGACAATTTATAAATTAAACAAAAAAAAAACATAATAAAATGTGTATTCTTTTGGTCGAACTTCATCTACATCCAATTTTACAGAATTCCAATAAATCTGCTATGAACGATAGTTAGCAAGCTGCCAAACCTAAAATATTTAAAAGAGTATGACAGAATAAATAATTATTGTAGGATAAAATATAAACTTTGCCGATTACCAGACATTTCCGAACTTAGGGAAAATTTCCAGTACATGATACGAATCTGATATGTAGTGCTTGACTATGCCGCGTCACAATTTTCACGACATTTCTGAAATTCTAGCAGGAATTTGATCTGACTGATTAAATTTTACTTTTTGCTTGATATTTTAGCATTACATAAGTAATTCAATTAAAAATTCAAAGATATACCTACGATTGAACAAATCCATTATGATTTTGACTACAATTCTACTTGACAAAGACGAAACTAAACAGAGCAAAACTATATATGTACTTGAGCAAGACGATTAAACTGATACAATTACAAACTAACAAACTATTTACACAAGTGTATTCAGTCTCCAATTTATTTCAATATAAAAAAAATAATTAACAGAAAAACACAAATATTTGCATGTGGTGTGTGGCGAAAATAAAATTAGTTGAACATTTGGTCGAGTCATTCAAATTCAAAATATATGAATGATCTGCGTTTTATTTAACACAACAAATTTATTAGTATTCCTTCAAATGCGACGTAGAACAAATAAAATGTAAGTATTTAAGGTTTAGCTTCATTTAATATTTTGAAATTAAAGATTTCAAATCGGATTTATATTATGATCAGTTTCTTGCTGTGGCAATGCCATTTGACCCGCACCTTGTCCATGTCCTGCTTGCACCAAAGGTCGATTTCGATTGTCCAATAAGGCATGAGGGCGGTCTGGACCCCTTAAGGCTCTCCATCTAGATGGTCTAATGCACTTCGGCCCTTTGAGCACAAATGGGATTAGCACAGAGAGAATCAGAATAATTCCAGCGAGTCCAGATACGATATAAACCCATCTAAAAGTTTGATTGAGTTTGAGTACATTAAGAGTACACAATATATATGTATGAACTACTAGACGCGGCAAAGCTCGCTCTGCCTTTGTGTAGTCGGTCGACTCGACAGCAGAGCTCGGCCGGGTCTAATATGCGCGCTTCGCTAAATCACTTACAACGATACAGCGCCTTTCTTTTCCGAACAAAGAAACAGTTGTACACCTTCTTTTATAATTAATGAACAATTTTTGGATTCACATCTTGCATTTGCTTCGTTTTCTCCTAATTCCTTGAAACGAGTTCTTTGTTGTTCATTAAAAGTTTCTAGATCACTTCCTGCTTCTTTACCATATTTAATTTCATCCACATCAGAATCACAGATTAGGCAGGATTTACCATTTTCAAGTTACTTACAGTCGATTCCAGTTCCAGCTTTAGATTGAACGGCTGCAGTTTCATTTTTGGGAACTTTAGAATCTTCGGTTCCAGTCATGATGATGAGGAGAAGAATCCCAAAAAACTGGATCGAAGAGCCCATAAGTTTGCTAAATATACAAGAATCCAGTCTAAGTTTTACAATCGCTCTGTGGCGATTAATCGAAGGTCTTGTTGAGCGAAGAATTTCAAAATGAGAATTACAAATTTGCGACATTTTTAAAACACAATGAGAATACTTCGTTCGTAGTCAGCGTTTCTATAGTCACAGTTCTATAATCTTAATTTCTATAATCAGCGTTTCTATAATCTTAATTTCTATAATCAGCGTTTCTATAATCTTAATTTCTATAATCAGCGTTTCTATAATCCGGGTTCGAGCAAAAGCGAGCTTACTAGCCCCGGCCATCGGCTGAAAAACACAACGGCAGCGCTAGCTTTGCCTTGGCTAGTAGTAGTCTGGCGTTGATTTTGTAGGAAAACGCAAGCTCAAGACTTTAACGGCACAATTTTCAACAAGCATTGCTTTTATTTTATTGACAATAGGATATGTATGTAATAGGATAGAATTTAAAATTCAATTTTCATCAAATCAAGGTATATATTTGTACTTAATCATAATTTTCAAACTGGAGCTGGAGCAGGAATCGATGAAGCTGGAGTTGGCTGGAACGGTTGCACTTGTTGTTGTTGAATTGGTGGATATGCATAACTATAACTACCACTTGGTTTTCCATTTTCAATTCCCCAAGGTGATGGCTATGCTTGCGGTTGTCGCCGCATCGTCATCGTCATCGATTGACCTGGGCCCGGTGGTCCTGGGATCATTGGTCGATGGTGGCTCTGACGCTTGCGGTGCCACCGTGTTTGGTTTAATTGATGGATATGCATAGCTCCCACTTGGATTTCCTTTTACAATTCCAGAAGGATAAGCTTGCGCTGGTGCCAACGGCATCGGTTGACCTGTACCAGATGGTCCTTGCATCACAACTTGATTTTCCGCTAATCTTTGCATCTGAATTCTATTTTGAGCCTTCCGAATCAAACACCGATAAACCAGTATGCCAACAATTGTAAGAACTAAACCAAGTGGAACAATTATAAAGATGAGAATAGCCCATCTGCAAAAAAATTGATTAGAACACTAAGCATATAAATAGACCCGGCCGAGCTTTGCGGTTCAGCAATAACAAAAAACAGCGCGAGCTTTGCCTGGAGCGTGCGGGTCTAGTAGAAATTTTTCTAAAAACTTACAAGGCTAATGGCGGTTTATTATCTCCACACACATAAAGTTGTACACCTTCTTTCATTCTTAATTCACAATTATAATTGTACTAACTTTTATTAGCTTTTTCTCCTAATTTCTTATAACGAGCCAAAGTTGGATAAATCGCAAAGCGATTTAATGCGATTATCGCACCTCCAGAAAACAAAACGCGCGATTAATGCGATAATCGCGCACCTCCAAAAAATATATTGCGCGATTTAATGCGATAATCGCATTTCCAGAAAATATATCGCGCGATTTAACGCGATAATCGCATTTCTTGAAAATAAAACGCGCGATTTAATACGATCATCGAAACTCCAAAATATAAATACCGCGCGATTTAATGCGACCATCGCACGTCCAGAAAACCAATCGCGCGATTTATCCAACCTTGTAACGAGCCTCCTGTTGCTTATTGAATGCTTCTTTATCCTTTGCTCCTTTACCATGTTCAATTTCATCCAAATCCGTGTCACAAGTTAAGCAAGAATAACCTCTAAAAAGTTTTTCGCAATTATTTGTTCCTATACAAAGAAATAATTGAACACCTCGTTTTTCGATTGGTATACACAGTTTGGATTCGCATCTTTGATTTGCCTTTGTTTCTCCTAATCTTTTATAAATATCGGATTGACGTTGATTGTAATCTTTTATCCCACTTAAAAAATACAGTTTTTCTACTCGTGAAACTTGATCCAAATCCTTTTCACAGGTTAAGCAGGATTGGCCATTCTCAAGGTTTTCAATTGTTTTGCCACAGCGGTTTTCCGTTGATAAAGTGAAAAGATAACTCATGAGAAGAATCCATAGAAATTGTCCAATTGGAGACCTCATTTTCAATAGATATTCTTCTGAAGCTTTAGTTGAAGTTGATGAAATTTGAAATGAGCAAAGAATTACAAATTAACGACATTTTTCAAACATATTGATAATACTTCGTAATCACCGTTTCTATAGCAAATCACTACACCCGGCAAAGCTCGCTCTGCCTTTGTGTTTTCGTTGGTGACGGCCGGCTCGAACGAGCAAAACTTGAGGTTTAGATAAGACTTTGGTAATTCCAATATTCAAAGAGCATTGGGTTTATTACATGACTTTGAGTTTGATATATCTAACGTAAAATATTGAGAATAGGATATGTAATAGGATAGAATTTAAAATTCAATCAAAGACCTGGATCTGTATAGCCGGAATAAACTGGTGCTGGAGGTGGAATTAATGAAGCTGGAGTTGGCTGGAACGGTTGCTCTTGTTGTTGTTGTTGCGGTGCGACCATGTTTGATTTAATTGGCGGATATGCATAACTACCACTTGGATTTCCATTTACAATTCCAGAAGGATAAGGATAAGCTTGTGGTTCTGGTGCCAATGGCATGGTCATCGCTTGACCTGCACCAGGTGGTCCTGGCATCAGTGGTTGATTTTCTGCTAATCTTTGTCTCTGTTGTCTATTATGAGCTCTCCGTATCAGACACCGATAAACAAATATTCCGACAACAATAATAAAAGTAATAAGTGGAAGGAGTATAAGGAAGAGCAAAAGCCATCTGAAAAAATGATTAGAAGCAAGAATTAGAACAATAGCAAATAACTAGACCCGGCCGTTGACTTTGACTCAACAAGAAAAATGCAGCGCGAGCTTTGCCGGGTGTATAAATTTTCCAAAACTTACAAAGGCAATGGAGGCTTATTATCTCCACACACATAAAGTTGTACACCTTCTCTTATGACTGACGTACAATTATAATTTTGGCATCTTTCATTAGCTTTCTTTTCTCCTAGTTCCTTGTAGCGCGTCCTTTGAAATTTGTTAAATGTTTCTCGATCATTTGCTCCTTTGCCAAAAGTAAATTCATCTGAAACATAGTCACAGTTTAAGCAAGACTGTCCATTCCGAATGTTCTCACAATGACTCGTTGTTCCAATACAAGCAAATATTTGGATTCCTTCACTTTTGCTTGGTATACAACGTTTGGATTCACATCTTTGATTAGCTTTTAAAGATCCTAATTTCATGTACTTTGTCCATTGTTGAGCATTGAAGGCTTCTCTATCACTTGCTTTTTGACCACGTTTAATTTCATCCCAATCTTCAGCACAGGTTAAGCAGGATTGACCATTGAAAAGGGATTTACAATTGTTGATTGTTGAAATCGTATTAAGACTGGCCATGATGATGAGGAAAAGAATCCAAAGAAATCCAACTGCAGATCTCATTCTCAAGGCGTGAGGTGTTCGGTTCAAAGACTTGAAATGAGCGAAGATTATCAAGCGACATTTCTTAAACATGATGAGAATGTTTCCTAGACTGCGTTTCTATAGTATTTAAAATTTTATCGCTCTGCCTTTGTGTTTTAGTGCGGACGGTGGAACTCAAAATGCCAGGTCAAAATTAAATTATGCAAGTGCACATCTAATTCCAGTATTTAATTTTAATAGTTTGATTGATTATCATTGATTTGGATTGATTGTTTATCGCTTTGCTTTTTGCTATGTTAAGTACGCTAATTTCACTAATACAAGAAAAGAAGCTTTTGTTTTAGCGTCGTAAATGCTCAAAACTACCAGCTTGCACCATCTTTGTTTTGGTTGATTTGGTTTGCTAGAATCCTTTCCCTAGGAAGAGTTTACAGTGTCCTAAAATACAGATGGAACGATGGGTATCTAAACGAGAGAATCGGAGAAGAGGCTCGACTTCGACAGAGAGAAGAGCTATTGCATCTGCATGAATGAATCGCAATTAGAAATGCTATGCTACATGCTGGAGTTGGCTGGAACGGTTGGGCTTGTGGTTTTTGTGATGCCATGGCCATCATGTTGGTCTGACTTTGAATTGTTGGATATGCATAACTACCACTTGGATTTTTAATTCCGGAAGAATAAGCTTGCAGTGGTGGCACGGTCATCGCTTAACCTGCACCAGGGGGTCCTGGCATCATTGGTTGATTTTCCGCTAATCTTTGCCTCTGAATTTTATTATGAGCTCTCCGAATCAAACACCGATAAACTAATATACCAAGGGAAGGAACAACTATAAACAGTACTAGAAGTACACAGATAAGATAGAGCCACCTGAAAAAAAAAATTAAAGGCTAAATTTTCAATTTCCAACAAATTTTCCAAAACTTTCCAGGGGCGTGGGCGGTCATTGTCTCCATAGCCATTACTAGACCCTTCACAAAGAAATAATTGGACTCCTTCTTTTTGGGTTGGTTTACATTGTTTGGAACTGCATCTTTGATTAGCCTGAATTTCTCCTAATTTCTTATATCGAGTCCATTGTTGAGCATTGAAAGCTTCTTTATTATTTGCTCCTTTGCCATACCAAAGTTCATCCAAATTCCAACCACAGGTTAAGCAGGAATAGCCACTGGAAAGGTCTTCACATTTTGTACTTCCTGTACAATGAAATAATTGGATTCCTTCTTTTTCAACTGGTATACATTGTTTGGAATTGCATCGTTGATTAGCCTGTTCTCCTAATTGTTGGAACTTTGCCCATTCTTCTTTATTGTGCTGTTCTATTTCTCCTGGTTGTTTAAGTAGTAGTGGTGACATTTCTGAAGAAGGAAAGAGGCCACAGTTTACGCAGGATACACCATTGGAAATGTATTCACAACTGTATTTGTTTTCCGTTGATAAAGTGAATAGATTGCTCATGAGGATGAAAAAAATCAAAAGAAATTGAATTGAAGAGCTCATTGTTATTCTCAATTGACTCATAACAGTTTAAATTTTCTGGAGCTTTAAAAGTTGATGGGATCAAAAAATTGATGTCTTGAATCAAAGGTCTGATTCGAAATGAGGGAAGAATTACAAACTAGCGACATTTTCCAATACTTTGTAGACACAGTCAGCGTTTCTATGGCATTCTACTAGGCCCGGCAAAGCTCGCTCTGCCTTTTGTTTCCACGGTCTACAGTAGTAGGCTCGCGTTGCTCGTACCCGGATTTAGTTTTTTATTTAAAAAGCGCTTAATTTCTTATGCTATTTTTGAAACGTGAACGTATACATGGTATAATGCGATCGCGATCAGGAATACCTTGAAACTTTTGGTTACTACGACGACTTTCAAACTAGCATTGAGTTTATTACATGACTTTAATGTGAAATTTTGACTATAGAATATGCATATGTAAATGTAAAAGGATAGAATTTTCTATCAATAGAAATCCAATCATTTGTATTTAATGAAAAACTGGAGCTGGAGGAGGAATTGTTGAAGCTGGAGTTGGTTGGAACGGTTGGGTTTGTGCATAATTACCACTTGGATTTCCAGTTCCAAATCCAGAAGGATAAGCTTGTGGAGGTGGCATTGTCATGGCTTGACCTGCACCTGGTGGTCCTGGCATCATTGGTTGATTTTCCACTAATCTTCGCCTCTGAATTCTAAGATGAGCTCTCCGAATCAAACACCAATAAACACCACCTGCAATGGCAGGAAGAATTACGCTAAGGCTCATGAATACAAGGAGGAGAATAAGCCATCTAAATCAATTAGAAAAGAGAAGAAATATAAAAAATAAGGATGCATCTTATTAGACCCGGCAGAGCTCTGCCGTCGACTCAAGAAGAAAAATGCAGAGCGAGCTTTGCCGGGTCTGCACATGGTAGAATAGTAGAATCCCAATAAATTTTCCAAAACTTACAGAGGCCATTCAGCGTCATTTTCTTTACACAGGTATAATTGTACACCTTCACTTACAGTTGATTTACAATTGTAATTGTTGGAACCGCAGCTTGCATTTGCTTCCTTTTCTCCTAATTCCTTGTAACGAGCTCGTTGTTGTTCATTGAAGGTTTCTAGATCACTGCCTGCTTCTTTACCATATTTAATTTCATCAGTAGTCCTATCACAGGTTAAGCATGAATATCCACTAGGAAGAAGTCCACAATTCCAAGTGTCTCCAAAACAAACATATAATTGTACACCTTCTTTTTGGATTGGAATGCATTGTTTGGATTTGCATCTTTCATTAGCAGCCTGTTCTCCTAATGCCTGGAATTTCGATCGCTGTTCTTCATTAAAAGTTTCTCCTTTAATTTTACCTTCCTTAAATTCAGCGTCAACGGAGACACACTTTAAGCAGGATTTACCATTGTGAACGTTTTCACATCTCCAATCAGATTTAATTCAACGGCGTTAGTTCCATTTTCAGCGGATGAAACGGTGAGACAGTAAAAGGCTATGAGGATGAGAAGAATCCAAAGAAATTTAATTAGAGATGCAAAGCCCATGTTCAATCTATGTTTGGTTAGCCTGACAGGAAGTGAATACTTCAATGTTTCACAAAAGTCTCGCAATAACAGTTACATCTAAACACAGTTTCTATACAAATTAATACTCCATTGAATCGAAGGTCTGATTCGAAATGAGCAAAGAATTTCAAAATCAGACAGAACTAGCGACATTTTCCAAGCATGATGACGATGAGAATATTTCGTAGTTTGCGTTTGTATAGCAAAATGTTACATCCGGCAAAGCTTTCTGCGTTCTTGTCGACGGTGGAATTTAGCAGGTTGACGTTAAGCTAGATAACCGGATAATTTGCTTATCTGTAATATCTTGTACAATAACAACTAACAAGCTTCTGTTTTATTTTAAGTATGTACTGGAGCTGGAGCAGGAATTAATGAAGCTGGATTTGGCTGGAACTGTTGCGCTTGTGGTGGAGCCATCGCTGTAGCTTGAATTGATGGATATGCTATGCATAAGCATAACTACCACTTGGATTTCCAATTCCAATTGCAGAAGGATGAGCTTGCGACGGTGGTGCCAATGGTATCGTCATCGCTTGACCTGGGCCAGGTGGTCTAGGCATCCAATAAAGGTTGATTTTCCAATAATCTTAAATCTCTGAATTTTATTATGGAACTTCCGTAAAATACACAAATAAATACATATGCCAATCGGAGGAAGAACTGTAATAAGTCACCTGAACAAATTCAACAATTGATTCGTACACACATATACCGAGTGAAGCTTCTAAAGCGCACCCTATAAAACAGTTGAATAGTAATTTCGTTTGCATGTTAACTGTACAGAAATACCTAAATAAGCTTTTGCAACGGTTACCGTTAAGCAATGAATACGATTTTCTTCCACGTTGCATAAAATTGATTTAAATACTTTATTACGTGAATGTGTAGCATTGCATTTAGGACAAAATTACAAAATTTTGACAATATGTACATATAATATGATAGAATTTGAAATTCAATGATTTGTATTGTATATGGTCCAACTTGAAATTCAAACTGGAGTTGACTGAGCCTGTTGTGGTTGTTGTTCCATCGCTGTAGGTTGAATTGGTGGTGGATATGCATAACTTCCACTTGGATTTCCAGAAGGACCGAGATAAGCTTGCAATGGTGGTCCTGTATTGGCTTGTCCAAC
>JAQGCY010001223.1:0-11409 GCA_034700645.1 Xenylla mediterranea
TTAATTTACTTAAACTTGGGTGATAACCAATTGACTAAAATTCCAACTGAAGCCATATCATCATTGCCATATCTTGTCCAATTGGAATTGGAAAAAAATCGAATAACATCAGTCAAAGAATCTGATTTTGCAGGTAATGGTAACATTTAGAATTAAAGCTCAGAAATTTAATTTTCAACACGACTGCGAATTTAGGTCTCAACAACTTAGACAGCCTCAAGCTAAGTCAAAATTCAATTAGTGAACTAGGTCCAAATACATTTCGTTTACTTACAAGACTAAGTTCACTGGACCTGGAATCCAATCGTATAACTAAAATTGATACCAAGGCGTTTATTGGATTGGAAGGTACTACTACATATATGACTTTCATTTCAAGAAAGCTGCTCCTTGATTTCAATTTTTTCGCTAATAAACTAGAGAGACTCGAATGGTTAAAACTTGGCAATAACAGCGTTCATGAAATCCCATCGACCTCATTACAACCCATGCATCGACTTCGTGAATTTGACATGAAATCAAATGAAATTTCAGAACTCAAAGATGACTCATTTGAAGGATTTGGTAATACACTCAAGTATTTGTCATTGGATAACAACAAGTGAGAACCAATAAAATCCTTACAAAGGAATTTAATAAATTTCTTAACCACTACCAACCGTGCTATTCTATTCTATTCTTTCTCTCATTTCTTTTTGTTTCTGATTATTACAGAATTGACTCAATTCCACTCTCGATTTTCTCTGAAATGCATTCACTAGAAGTTGTTAAACTAAGTAAAAATAAAATCAAGCATTTACCACCCCAGGCTTTTCAGTCAATAATTGAAACCAAGGCTGTCATTGATGTTCATGGTAAGTTTTACTTTTACTATAAAATATTCAAGTTTAAATTAATCTGTAAGTCAAAATTCATGGTTCAACTGCATGTGGTATTGAATATTATAATGTTATTATATGAAGGAAAATTTCATAATCATAGGCTCTGGTTCGTTGAATAAACAATTCAACAGTTCCCCGGAGCAAGTGGTTGTTTTGATGCTCTTCCATACCTTTTAGCCTCAGTCACTAGACTCAAATATTTCATTTGTCTCATTATCGATTTTCACTTCCAATGTGTGCTTTGTCTGTAAGTTTTACGTCTCTAAATTACTCAACGCTTTCTACCTTTCAAGAAATGAAAAGGTTAAATGGATTCTCGAGATGATAAGCAACATTGAACCTTTTACTTCTAAAAACTAGTGTAAGGGAATGTATATTTACATAGGAAGAAAGTTGAGACTGAGACTGAGAGTACATTAGAGTTTTAATTAGACTAAACGCACAAAAATAAAGAAAATATACAAACAAGCACGCAATACTCTCTTCCTCGTGATCATAAATCAACCACACTATAATTCACGAGTTTTCTTAGAAAAGAACCTGATTATATTTCTATATATGTTTAAACTTATTAGAATGATTTATCACTTGTCTATAGACAACCCACTTCAATGTGACTGCGACCTTATGTGGTATAAGAAATGGCTAATTCGAGCTGAGGCTTCAACAAATAACTACGTGAGTGAGGCAAGACCCTTAATACTAAAGACCAAATGTTGGTCCGAAAAAGATCGACACGAATATATGGTCAAACAGGCAAGTAAAAAAACCAAGTAGTCAACTTTTTTAAGAAAAAAAAATAGCATTTGAGAAAATTTTTGACATTTCAATTTTCTAAATACTTTTTCTATATGTTTTCATTTTCTGAAGCTGACATTTTCTTAACACATAAACCAATACCTTAACCTACTGCTGTGCTGTGACTCTGAGTCTATAAACAAGCTTGCACTCAAAAAATAGATACATCCATCCTCGTCCAAAAGTGAAAGTATCTGAGGAAAAAAACGACTAGATCTTCTGTAAATATCCCAAAGCGTAGACTTTCTTTTCCCTATTTTCTATATTCCTTATTCCTACGCTTAAGTAAATTGTTTCTTAGAAATGAAAATGAAATGTGTAGATTTCTGAAATTGTTTCCTTTATGGTTTATATTATGTTTTTCTCTTTTCAGGCCCCGTTGGATCGATTATACTGTCCTGCTGACTCACTTTCCTCAAGTGGTACTTGTATGACACAGTCTTGGAAAGTTGTGTTTGGTATTGGGGCTTTATTTATCATGAATATCTAGGAGGAGAAAAGCTTGGAATTTTCAATTTATAGTTCTTTAAATCTATATAGTAGTTGAATTTATTAGATTATTAACATCATATCACCTAAATATTGAAAATCATATATAAATACATAATCATATCATTATTATTAGGAAAGAATGCAGGCATTGTTGTATGATGGTCTGTATCATATATCGTATGTGTCTGTAAATATGAAATGTAAATAGCAATTTGTTTCTCACCTTGTGTAACAAAAAAAAAATGTGTTAGATGATAGATTGTTAAGCTCACTTTCACAGGTAATTGTTTTTAATATGCCTGGATTGAAAACAAGTCAATGTCAGCCTTTACATATCAGTCAGTTGTGAGCAATATTGGAGGAATTTGAAACTACTTACTTTTGCACACAATGACACAAAAATTATATAATTATGTGAACCAAAAGAAAGTTTGAAACATAATCCATTTGATCTAAAATGCATGAAATTCCAGCGCACATGTTGTTTAATATAGTAGAAGATGAAAAAATCGACAAATTATCTGCATGAATCTAGGAACTTTAATACCTAGCAAGAACGAATGCTTTGTATTGTGTTGTGATGTGGTATGGAACAGAAAGTATCAACGAAAAAAAACTTACATTTACTTTCTTTCATTCTTAGAGTTTTCACTAAGCTAACTTTTACTATTGCGAAAGCAAACAATGCATTTGACTTTACATGTATAGAACAAACAAATCTTATTTACTGTTTATTATGAACCTAAACATAGCACGGTCTGCTGCTTACAGTTTCATTTTACCATTTATCCTCTCTATTATTATATAGGAAGTTTTATTAAAAAATCATAACTTCTAGAATTTCTCTTTCATTCATGGCAGCACCAAAAAGTTACATATCTTCAGAAACATTACATTACAACATTCATTGTATGTATTATATAATTACTAATCGTAGTCGTGCAAAAATGCACTAATCGTAAAATATACATAGAATAGTATTTAGTATGTCTAAAATCTCAGTAGTCACAGTCACAGTCAGTCATTAAATGTTCATTAGGTATTATTATAGTAGTCTAGTAGTTAGTTAGTTGGTAAGGCATGTTAGATTCTTAATATCCGGTAGTTCAACACAGGATCCTTTTGTGAATTGTGACTCGTTATGTGTCGACTTCAAAAAAATCCCATCCATTCTCATAAAATTATTTTTGATACTACTGGGTGTATTCTCAAAAACAGGTCGTTGCATTAATAATATCAAAATTTTGAAGTCGAAACATAACATAAATCACACAAAACACACATATATCAATTGTATTGTTGTATCTCAAGTAATACTTTCCTTTGATTTAATTTAGTTTGGATTCGGGAGAACATAAGATTGTCATGTTGTATAATGTATGTATTTTGGTCTTTGTCTTTCCTCTGATTAACCTTTACCTACTTACCTATCACAGGTCTTAACCAAAAACAAAAATTCATATCATTAATGTACCTATATAATATGTGAATGTAATTGTAATTCTATGCTAGTTAAACGTTGGTTGGTTGAATGCTCTTGAATTATAAATAAAAAAAATAATAAATGTTTTGATGCTTTTAACTACACAACTCAAAATAAATGTTCTTAGAAAGTGTCATTTTGCTGCTTTTACTTCTGTTTTTATGAACATAAACCAAGAGTTTCTACTCAAAGTCTGTCTTTCAATCCAACCTACCTACCTCATAAAAGAGAATTTAATGAGATATTCAATCCTAGAGAGTCAAAGTTTTTATGGACAGTAGAAAATGGAACTATAATTAAATTTAGCAATGCAAAACGTGTGGTGGAATGGAAGCTGAGAAGAAGTAATAACTAAAAAAGAAAACTAAGCCTAAGCAACTCCAAATATTTATATGTACTTGTACTTACCTTGGATGATGAAAGAATAATTCCCAACAATCTTAGATTTAATGACTTTCATTTTCGGGATTTCCCTTGGTTGAGTAAGAGCTTTCTCTCCAATGTTTTTCTTCATGGTTTTGGACATTCTTTCCAGAAAAAAAGAAAACAAATAAAGCAAGAAACAAATTAATTATGTTATGTTATATCCAACATATTACATATACTGAATTTTTATGTATTCATATACAATTGAAGTTTGTGTAACTCATACTTTTGTGATTGTGATTCGAGGAAGTCTTGTTGTTCATTTAATTTCTTTTCCCATGAATATGGTTTATTACTTTTTCCTTTGGACTCAATCTCCTGGATGATGGGTTGTACTTTGGATGAGCGAATGTAGTTCCAAGCATAATGTGGACCCAATGGTTGAAGATTATCTTGAGTAATACAAAATAAATTGAACCATTTTTTGTTCCAATTCATTCGAGCTTCTTTATGTTCACATTTCCAATTGATATCTTCAAAGGCCTCATAGTATTGCTCATTTTTTGGTTGAGTATGAAATTTAGGAAGGGTTGGATATTGACATGAGTCATTTTGACGAGTTGCTAACCATTTTTTACCATTAACTGGACTAACTGGTGCTTCACATTTCTAGACATTCAAATGCAAAAAATGCATAATGAAAATTAGTTAAAGTTAATAATCCCAAATATTCTCATAAACGTATTAAACCTACCAAACCACAGTAGCAGCAGTTAAAGTCACAAGTCTTTTCTGGATTACAAGGGCATTGTGGGAAACTATTTTCAGGACTTTTAAGTGGATCTGGAACTTTAGTCCCTGCACCAAATGAGCCGTATCCCAACCCCAAAAAAGCCAAACAAACAATAATTAATGTTCCTTTCATTTCGAACCGTTTTAATTCCACTACGGTTCAAAGCCAATGCTATTAGGAACTATTGTTGCTTTAATAATTATTAAATTCAAAAATTAGATAAGATTTGCACTTCTACTTTACAAATTGATATTCAAGAATGAAAGACAAGATAGAAATGATTGAGTATTTTAAATTTATGAAATCAAACTGAGAAATGAGAAAAGTTTTGTTTGTTGTTATTTTTCCCTCTTGGTGATTACGCACCTTAGCAACCATTAACAAAACAATTTATTTTCATCAACTCAACTTACATTTCAGTATATAATTTCATATTTCTATATTTTGTTTCTTATTCTTATATAAATTAACCGAAACCATTAAATGAATGAATGGATAAAATATTAGTAATCAGAGTAACTTACGCCTACGTCTGTCTACAACCTTTCTTTTCTTTTCTAAAAAAATGAATTGATGAACCTAAAATACCTATTGCATGGATATGAAAGTTTTGGAACTTGAATCGTAACGTAATTATAGTTATTAGCATTAAAAATTTTTGCTCTTTTTCATTGAAACTTGTTCATACATCATATTATGTTTGTCTGTCTTAAATTTTGTTTACAGAGGTTTTATTTGCGAATATCTAGCTAACGATTAGGTTCAACTGAGGATGATGATGGATGTTCTGGACTATGTTTTTGCTTCTTTTTCTTCTTTTCCTTTTTACGCTTTTTCCTTTCCTTATCATCTTCATGTCGCTTTTGCTTTTTATGTTTCTTTTCAC
The DNA here is from genome assembly GCA_034700645.1 of Xenylla mediterranea. Classification (NCBI taxonomy): domain Eukaryota; kingdom Metazoa; phylum Arthropoda; class Collembola; order Poduromorpha; family Hypogastruridae; genus Xenylla; species Xenylla mediterranea. The sequence goes on from JAQGCY010001223.1 coordinate 5,700, forward strand.
CAGCTGCATTGACAAGACTTTCATTAATACTGTTAGACTCCAAAGGTAAAAATAAAGATTCATCCAATTCTCTTTGCTTCCTTTTCTTCTTCTTCTTCTTCTTAGTTGGAGAGTTATAGATTGAGTTTTTAATTGCATCTGGTAACTAAAAGTAATAAGTACAATCATATGTGTTAATTAATATTTATGACAAAGGTAATCAAGAGCAAATTTGGTCTTACCGGCCCAGGATGAAGTCGGAAACCAGTTAATTGGAATCCACTGAGTTGATGTAATTCTTTCCCTACTACGGGTGGTTTATCATAAAGCATGCGAAGTCCACTAGAAAAAGAAAGCATCCAATTAGAACTTACATATTATAAGATTTTACACTTTAAACTAGGATTACTTGCCTTCCATCCACTGATGCAGGTGTATCAATACTCCCAGGTAAATGTGGAAGAAATGATGACAGAGTATCTTTAATTTTCCTCCCATTTGATTTATTGTATGCATGTTCCAAACCATAATGGGCCATTAAGTTTGTAGCACCTGTCAACTCACTCTCACCTAAAATTAGCAAAAACGTAGTTAAGGTTAAGGAATAAGGAAGACCTTTAGTTATTTCGTAGTTGTATATATTTATAGGACTTACTTGGAAGTTCTTTGATTAAGTAAAAGGGTCCAGTATGAACAATTGATGGATTCTTCCCTAATTGAATTGTTGCTTTGAGTGTACCAGTAGAATCTTGTCGAGGGACAACTGGGGACCTTGAGCCTCTTGGAGAGGACTTTGGGGAATATTGGTCAACCTTATTACGAAAAGGTTCACTCATCTTGTCAACTGATGTTTAAATGGGTTGAAGTGAAGCAATAAATTACAATCAATGGAATTACGAGATTCAGAAGACCAAAAACAAACTACTCAAAATCTTTATAGAAGTGGATGTGGAACAACAATCTTCAGGTCAGGTCCATTATACCATTACCAATTGAATTGAATTGAATCGAATGTGGGGTTTAACTGTACCGTGTTTTGACCTTAACGAAATTGACAAAAACTTGACCTGTGGAGGTTGGTGGGGGGAAATTACTTCCTGATTTGATTTGTTGTGGGGGCAGGCAAGAGGGTGGGTCATCAGAGGTCAACCGTCACCGTTTAGCCCCAGAATCCAGACAAACAACCAAAACAAGTACACAAAAGTTTTAACATGTAGAAATAGGGAATGTTTGAATTTTCCGGGTTAAATTTGACATATCTTTATTCATTCACATTTTATAAAAAATACACAAAACAGACGCTTGCTTGGCTCAAGAGAAAGTATAGCATTTTTTGCTTGGCATTGTTGTTATTACATTGTTGCATGTGCATGAACAAAACTGCAATTAATTTAATTATTTATGGATGGATGAGATTTTTATTACTATTTTAATTGAGCTTTTAATTCATCCGGATGGAAAGTTCCTTTTTCTGTAATGATTCCAGTAATTAAATCCTTTGGTGTTACATCAAATGCTGGATTCCAAACAGAAACACCTATAAAATATATAAAATGTTCTATAATAAACCTTCGAAATATTAATTAATGTTGTAATAATATGAAATAGTACCATACCAATTGGACTAATTCGTATCCCAGCTATATGAGTAACTTCTGCCTCGGATCTTTCTTCAATTTTAATTTGTTCTCCATTCTCCATATTCAGATCAATTGTTGAAATTGGTGAAGCAATATAAAATGGTATATTATGAGCTTTTGCTGTTATCGCCAACTAGGTAAATCCATATCCAAAAAGGTTAATTTGGAACGGAACCAATTAATTCAATTGTTTTCTACTAACCTGATATGTACCAATTTTATTTGCTGTATCACCATTACTTGCCACACGATCAGCTCCAACTACAACGGCATGAATTTCTTTTGTTTTCATCAACCATGATACGGCCGAATCACAAATTAATGTTGATGGAATTTTATCATGAAGTAATTCAAATGAGGTTAATCTTGAGCCTATATCATTATAATTTATACATAATATTGGCCATAAGATTCAATAAATTTGAAGCATTTATAAAATTTTACCTTGATTATAAGGTCTAGTTTCAGTAAAATAGCAATGCTCTAAACTGCCGGACCGATATAGAGTTCGTACAACCCCAAGTGCAGTACCAATACCACAAGTTGCCAATGATCCCGTGTTACAATGAGTAAGAACATTAAATTTGTTAATCGATGAATTATAAAATGCAGCTATTGCATCTGCACCATTGTTTCCGATATCAATATTGGTAGCTGCATCTACTGCAAGTAGATCCTCAATGTGCTCAATCAATCTAAAAGAACGTAAACAAATCAATATAATATGCATGTTTTTATTGTTGCAAACTGATAATAACACTTTACTTCAATTTCAGAAAACCAATATCTGTTGTTTGCCCGTTAATTTGTTTCAATTCCAAGTATTTAACTAAATTTTGTCCTTCTTTAAGCATATTTACTGCTGTTGGTCGTGCAGCGACGAGGCGTTCAACTTGAGTTGAAATATATGTTTTTAATTCTTCAAAATTTGTAACAGTATTTGCTGATGATTTTTCAGATTCCAATTGCTGATTCAACTCGACAGCAATACTTAAGCATCCAACAATTGCAATAAGTGGAGCACCACGAACTTGCATTGTTTCAATTGCTTTTACCCCATCGCTTACGGATAAAATTGGTTGATAAATTAATTCATGTGGAACTTTCAATTGGTCAAGAATTTTGAAGGATCCTCGGGTATATTGGATCGATTCTAAACAGTTCATATTTCTCAATGCAAAATAACAAAGGATAGCGTTAGCTAATTTTACAGCCTTAATATTAAGTGATAGATCGAAATAGGAATGGAAGTTTCGCTAATAAATGAAACAATCCCGAGTCAGATGTCAAACGTTGAGCTTACTAGAATTACATAAGACGTCTAGTATAGTTTTCGTTGGATAATAGGAATTAGACGAATAGCGCAACTTTGCACATGTGTCTATTCATATCATTTGATTTTATATTCTTATCAACATGACCAAGCTTTCTTGAGTATTTTTACTGAATTAAACATTTATATTGTATTTGTACATCTCTTTCAAATATCTAACGAGATGGAAATGAAATAGATATTGCATCGAATTACTATACCATAGCTTATAACATTATGAATGATAATTAAATATCTTGGTTTAGAAGTATAGTTTCATTTTTACATGCCTGGATGATTCAATATTTTATAAAAATACGATTCATGTTTCATGCATACAACATAAAAGTAATTCTTTTTCATAGGATATCGGATATCAATGAACTATGCATAACGTTAGAAGACAATTAGAAACTTATTACTATTACTATTCCGATAAACATAAAGCAATTTTTGTTGGACTTCTACTTCATTTTATTTTTTTATAATACAAATTCAAAAATTAACTAGTTTTTCAAAGAATTTAATATTCTTGTAATATGGAGAAAAACTTTGATTTATGAATTAAGTCAATGAAAGAGAAATCCATTGGCGTACAAAGGTAGATTTATTTCCAAATCAGCCCTCATGCATTTTAAAAATTCACCGACACATTAATATTCCAAAAATTTGAACTTGTCTTGTACGTTTAATTTCGCCATTTAATCTCTCTTCAAGTTTACTAATGTTTTGTATTTTGTAATATTTTTGTTACATTGTGTACTTAAATAATTATATTATTACGATGCTAAACATTTATTCAATTGAAGTAAATATTATCCACGGCTTTTAGTTTAATTTTGCTACTATTAAAGATTTTATAATACGCAATAAATACATTATACATTCTCATTTTAGATGGCCAATACTTAAATGCCCAAACAATATTTTGTTATTTTTTATATTTTTATTCTGTAATGAAATGTTCAAAAAATTTTATAAATGTACAATGATGTAAGTAGACTGAACTATAAAGAGTAAACAAATTATTGTCATATTGAAAATTTATAAATTAAAAGCAGCATATGAGGAATAATGATTACATTAAGTCAAACCATGAACTCCATTAGTAGACATTTTAAATGATTGAATTCCCGTACACACTTGTTGATTACATTTTCTAGATTTGCATCTCAAAATATTTGACGAACTCATAATCATAACAAATTCGACATTCACATTTAGTAAACAAACTAATAATAATACACTATCAATACTTTTGTAATCATCGATTCCAGATATTTTTCTGGGTTTTCTTGATTCTTTGGGGAAAAAATTCGAATATAAAACGAAGCTGGAGGAATTTTCCAATAAATCATACATTCTTCATTTCACATTTTTCCTTAAAGCAATAAAGAAATTATGAGGGTCACTTTCACTGCAAATATTGTGTTTATTGTGTACTTATTAACTATATTATGGATACGTTCGAGCTTTGTGGAAGGATATCCTGTAACAACAACAGCAAGGCATCATCATATCAATCATAATCATAATATTCCCGATGTGATTCTTGGGATTAGTGGTGGAGGCAGTGGAGGCTCATCTGGTGGAAGTTTTGGAGGAAATATTGGAGATTACTTCAGTGGATCGGGATTTTACAACGACGGTCATGGGGGAGGTGGGGGCGGTGGAAGTTTTCATATTGGTACAGGTAATCACAAGTCCAGATCCGGAAGTGTTGATGGAGTATACTAAATTTGGGGACAGCAATACCGATTAATAAATACAAGAAGATGAACCAAATTTAATAAAATTTCATAGCCAACAAGTATTTGTGGAAGGAATATCTTCAAGTATAGAATATCAAAAGTATCAAAAATATAGTTACTAGCAATAATATTGAGAAAGACTCAATTAAATTCCTGTAAAGTTGTTAATTTAAATCTTTTAAGTTTGATTTTGTTCATTTTTATCTTTAAGTCAATTTCTATATGTTTAAAAAATGTGGAGATCCATTTCTATGAAGCCAAATAAATATTTCATACGAATAAAATACTGCTCTGATTTATAATCGTATTTGGTAATGCATGAATGGTCCAAATCTAATGTATTTAATTTAATTCGTCTAAAATATGATTAGAAGTTTATATAAAAAAAATGTAAGGCAGTTTCTCTATAAGTCTCGGAAACATTATATTTGTAAATTCAACTGGAAATTCAGTAGACTTTCACTTAAGCTTTGGGAAAACTGCATAAAATAAAATAATCTGCACTTCAATATTGGATAATCTCGGCCAAAAACATATCTTTTAAAAATGTACTCTAAATTTTCGATAAAAAAAACAATATACCAAGCTTCTAAATTAATGTTCATAGTTTATTGGAAAACTCTCATTCCTTTGAAGAGTCTCAATTTACACACATTTGACTTGACTTCTGACAGTTCTGAAGCGAAGGTTGTATTTTTGCATTGGATTAGATCGGAATCGGCTTGAATTTCTTCATTCAGCTCCAGTCCAGTGATCCAGCGATCCAGCAAAGTCGAATTAATTAAAGCTCTACAGCTCCAGTTCACAGTGAAATAAATAATTCCAGTTTAATTCGCTTTGAACTTTAGCTTAACAGCGAAACCTTTATTTTATTCCAAAACATAACATTTTCCATTATAATTTATGAATATGAGTAGTGATTCTACTAATAAAAAGTCTGTCCTCTTCGTATGCCTTGGTATGTTCACGACTCACGAACAAATTGGCAATTAAATACTGGAATTTTTTCATTAATGAAATCAATTAAA
>JAQGCY010001224.1:0-11398 GCA_034700645.1 Xenylla mediterranea
ATAGATGCAAAGACGTTCAAATGTTCATACTGCGATAAAGTATTTGACTTATTATGTGACCTTTGGTTACATGGCATACAGAACCACTGTGATTTTATTTATGACGGAAACCAAATGCAATGTTTATTCTGTTATTCAAAGCTTGAAATTCCAAAATATTCTTATTCAGGCTGGTCAAAAGACATCGAAGATCACTATCTTAATCATCACCAAAACCAAGAGTTAGCCGAACAACATTATGAATGCACCTTATGCTTCAAGAAGTTGAATCGACCAAGTGAATTAGCAAAGCATTACGCCAATCACTTGGCGCTTGCCAGAGTGATCGAAAAACGTGGAACTCGTGGGTTGCGTTACGTCAACTTTTTAGCTTTACTTGATGAAATCTTAGAAAATTATGCTGAAGTTCCTGTTAATCAATTTAGTTTGAAAGTCAAAAAAAAGCCCAGGTCACCAAAACGTAAAAAGAACAAGAAGGATAGAAGCTCTAAGTCAGATTTGGAAACTCGAAAACGTAAAGATAAGAAGAAGAAAAAATCTGAGGCAGATTTGGAAACTCCTAGCAAGAACCGAAAACGTAAAGATAAGATTAAGAAGGAGAAAAAATCTGAGGCAGATTTGGAAAATCCTAGCAAGAAACGAAAACGTAAAGATAAGAATGGTACAATACCCGAGTCAGAATTGGAAAATCTTAGCAAGAAGCGAAAGCTAAATCCTAAAAAGAACAAAAACAATACCGATTCGAAAACCCGTGTTCCAAAGAAAATCCAAGTCAAACCATTCTCTTGTGGACTTTGCAAAAAGAAGTTTAAAGCGTCCCATTCCTTGGAAGCACACACATTAGATTATCATGGTGAACCTGGTAGCAAAACATCCAAAAACCACGAGTGTTCATTATGTGAGAAAAAATACAAACTTTCTGTTCACTTGAATAAGCACATCATATCCAAACACTGGTTTCACATAACAAAGAAAGAATAATATAAATAATATAATATTAGGCAATTAAAATAAATTAACTATTTTTACACATTCCTTACTTATAATTTTAGCTATTTACAAGGACTGTATTATAATAACTACTATAAAATAAAAGATTGATCAAATTCAGTTTTGTTTTTAATCCTAAATCAAGCATCGATTACTCAAATAAACGATCCACCACACTGTGGACAAACTAATTTAAATTACATTATTTTACAAGGACAAGTTCTTTTGTGATGAACCATTGTGAAAGGTAAACATTAATTTGTGTCTATTAAATACACAAGAAAATCAATGATTTTCTTGTGAATCAACGATGTATCATTACACTCATGAAACAAATTTAATTGAAACAACGTCATTGAGTATGATATGATAAGAAAAAAATAATACAAATTTTTGTGTGATGGAAAGAGTAATAAGAATAACAAGGTTATATTTTTTTCGGTACAACAAAAATAAGTTTAGCTAATAAATTGAATTTTCCGAATTAACTGACTACAGTAGAGGCAGGCTGTTACAAGTACATTGACATGTAATTCCGGTTCCACCCTTGCTTGCGCCCCCACCATAATGACCTACATCAGATTCCCTATGTGAGGCTCCTCCGCTCCTGGAAGCGGCGACGGCGGCTCCACCCCCACCCTCTTCATCATCACAGCCATCTTCACATCGCTTTTTCCGAGGATCAGTGAGATCAATTCCTTTAGCTTGTAATAATTTCTTTACATCTCTTAAATCAAAACGTTTTGGACGAACTTGCTTATCGTTTTCTTTCTTTTCTTTTGCTTCTCCTGCATAGACAATAGACACAAATTAAGTTTCTACAATTAGTTAAAGTTGATTGAGATTTTCTTTGTACAACTTACCAACTAAAAGTAAACTTAGAACTACTAACAAGATAATTCCCGAGTTAATCTTCATTTTGTGAGAGTTATGCTTTGGTCTCTTTACCTCAAAGGTTTAGTCTGAATATATGCTCTATGAGCCACCAAAGCTATTTATATTGAGCCTAGTGAAAGTAAGAAAGAATGCTAAGTTTAACCTTCCAAAATCCACATACTTAACACACATTATTTCAATTACTAAATGTATAATAAAATTTAAAACAATGAATTTGTCTGCGTAAATGAACAGAATTGATACAAACAAGTGAAAGTAAGAACATGGAAATTATTCTTTATATTATATTTTTATGACAAATTTTCCTTTCAGTTGACATAGATTATAAGTAATAACTAATCGGTAGAATGAAATAGAATTATGAAATTAGAAATTCAATGTCCCAATCATAAATGCAATTAAATTTAGTAAAGTTCCAATCCAAAGCAATTCAATTCTCATTCATACATATGCCCAGAAAACAAACTCTAAGTAATGCCTTGAATAATTATACAAAGTTCATGGAAAATGTTATAAAATTATTATAAGTTGTACGTATGTAGTTCAATGTTTCTAATTTACGCTTAATAATTAACAAACGCACAATGCTTAGCTTAGCTTAGGCTTCAATTAATATTAATACTAATATACAATCGTTTTACTTCTTTTTCTAACAACCAAGCATAATCTTTAATTTATCCCTTTTTTTGAACATTGATTAATATAATATCCTTAACGTAACCTAAAATTTACCTTTAACGTAACATAAAATAAAATTTACCTTTTCGTTTTATAATTAATCTTTACAAATGTATTACACTTTAACATTAATTTTGATTTTCGACTTTACTGTTATTTTAAATAGATTCTGTGATTGCGATGAGTTGATATTTGATCTGATTAGTTCATTTAACATTGATACTGATAGGAATGAATTAATATTGAGTATTTTGAATTTGTATCTTCTGATGCTTTTGAAAGGATTTTGTAGAGGGATGAGCTGATGTTTTAGATTTGCTTTTTAGATTTGTGACGATTTGGAATTATAGTGTTTACTTGGATGGAGAAACACCGCAGCTCATGTAGATCAAAAAGTAAGTAATAAGAAATAGCATTTGAATAAAAAGACATGTATTGAAATACAAGCCTTGATTACGAGGTTCGCCCTTATCTTCGTCATCATTATCAGCATCAACCATAGCTGTTCCAATAGCTTTTGCCAAAGTCCCACCAGCTTTTGCCAAAGTCCCACCAGCTTTTGCCAAAGTCCCACCAGCTTGTGCCAAAGTCCCAACAGCTCGTGCCAAAGTCCCACTAGCTTGTGCCAAAGTCCCAGCAGTTTGTACTAAAGTTCCATCGGCTTGTAATAAAGTCCCATCAGCTTTGACTAAAATATAGCAAAATGAACATTAGATATTATATTAGGAGAACAAACAAAAGATTTAAGGCTAATGAAATGAGTTTTACCCTCCACAATTCCTTTAACACCAACAAGATATCCTGGTTTTGGTGGCATGATACGATGGCCAGTTTCATTCAAATGGGCAGCTAGATGAATTAGAGTCTCAAATTTTTCTTTACAGATTAAACATCTTCCTGGTTTCAACATTCTCAAAGCATGACCCTGTGCTCTACTGGCTTTTGTTTTTCTATTACGATTACGTCGATGTGGACGTTCCACAGCTTGAGCTTGCACTGAAGCAGTTGAGCTTGAAGCAATAGCAGCGGTGGCACTGGTATCTGTTGGAGCCACAGAGGCTGGGCTATTCCCAACTCCAGAATCAGTTTCCATTTTGGTCAATTAAGGACCTTAAAAATAAATTTCAAAGAGAAGAAACAGTAAGGAGAATTGAAAATTAAAATGTGTCGACAAGAAACCAAGATACTCGAATAAATTCAGTAAATGTAAATATGCAAATGTAAATGAAATTAAAATATATCAAAATTAAATTAATTACCTTACCTTTTAACCAAATAAAACAATGCACCAACAAGTAAATTTAATTTGAACAGAAAATCCGAGAGCTGAAGCTGAAGGAAGAACTGACAACTGAATAATAAAACAAAACAAGGAGAGAAAAAAATTTGTGACTGAATTGACTGGAAAGCAGAACTCAAATGAACTGGAAAAATGAAACTGGTCGGATTTTTGGGTTGGATTTTGGATTGGACTGCGTTTGGCTTTGCTTTGCTTCGCTTTGCTTGGCTTTTCGGCTTATGTTCTCTTCTCGTTCTTTCCAGCCGAGCCTCTGCTCTTGCCTCTTGCTCTCAATCTCAACTCAACACTACTGCACTGCTTACTTTACTCTTACTCCTCCAGTACATTAACCTCCAAAAAACCGAAAAGGTCATTCACCTCACCTAAATCCATCTGACTCATGGCGCTACATACAATTACAAACAAAAGTTCCTCCGCTTTACCTCTAGGTGTCCCTTAAGGTACTGTATTTCCAAATCCAACTGCTTATGGTTGGAACTTGGAATATTGAAATTGGAAACTTTACCCATGCTATGTTAAGGCTCAACCAAAGTGCCTATGTGTAGGTATGATACTTTAATTGGAAAGTACTCTTTTGGTCACTCACTCAGGTCACTGACATCAATTGACCTTGACCATGTCCCACTAGATCAGAGTCAACGCCTTCACAATTAATGAATCAATTAATCTACATAAACTTCCGAACATGTCACATTTGTGCATAATGTACGTACATTGATTTTCATTGAATTCCACCATTTAAAACCACTCCTGTTCTACTAGATCTACTTATGACTTAAGGGATCATGGACATGGGTCCAACTACTTAAATGTGACACTTTTATCTTTTTCTTCTTATCTTTATGCTCCAATAAGCAACTTAACATTTGACCAATTATCATGCTCATCACATAACTTAAGAATCTTAAGACACAATGGTTCCAATCATGGCAACTGAACTAAGTTTGTTTATGTCGCCAGCGCTCCATAAGGTGGGGGAAGTTGATGATTTTAACATTACGAAGGAGAGAACCAATCTGGGGGAAGTGAAATAATTTGAACTAACAAAATCTCACTTAACAATGAGCAATTTTTTTTGCGGGAGTTCAGTTTCCTTTATATTGTTTGTTTTTCTTTTAATGCATTCACCGTTCTGGAAAGAATTTTTTTTAGATGTGGAAGGAATTTTATTCACATGTTGTGTTGTGAAATCTCAAATTAAAGCGTAAATCGTATCCTGAATTCCAATTAATCATGGTTAGACCTTGTGCTATAACCAATTGCATAAATAGCAGTGTAACATTAGTTAAAGAGACATCAGCTCGTGTACATAAATTTCCGTCTGACAATACCAGGCGAGCTAAATGGGTTTCTGAATTGGGTGAATCAGTATCACAATTAGAAAATTTAAATTATGCTGGAGTATGCTCATTACACTTTCGAGATGGTGATTATAATAAGAGTGGCAAATATTTACTGATTTCTGCTATCCCATCCCTAGGTGAGAACATGATTTGTCTACTTCAGGTTATATTAACAATAAGTAATCCATTATTATGATTTAGACAATTCTATTTCTAAAAATTCAACCGCTGCACTGAGAAAAGCTAACCAAAAACTAGCTGCAAAGGTTAAACGAGTACAATTTCAATTGAATCAACAACAAAAATCAAATTCCCGTTTGAAAATCCAACAAAAGGATTTAAGACAACAATTAATCAAGAAAAGTCAAGAAAATCGTGAACTTAAGCAGTATAAGACGGCTGTTGACGAAATATTTACCCCTACCCAAGTTCTCATTTTACTCAAAAAGAAAGTTGAGCCCAAGTGGAAACTTTGGGAAATATCCAAAGCAATTGGATTGTATTCTTCTTCCAAAAAATCGTACAAATATATTAAAGAACAGTTGAAGATACCTTTACCATCACCCGACACGTTGAGATACTGGTTAAGGAAACTTGACTTTCCCCCTGGGATATTATCTGGAAATTTGGCTGTACTTAACAATTCATTAGCAAGTAAGACCCCAATGATCCAAAGTGGAATTCTTGGCTTTGACGAGATGAGGGCAGATGAAAAATATGGACTAGATGAATCACACGACCAAATTCGAGGAGGATGTAAAGATTTATTTACTACTTGGGTTCGTGGACTGCACTACAACTGGAAGCAAATTGTACACTATAATTTTGACCATAAAATGTCAAAGGAGTTCCTTCTGGATATGATTGTGCAATTACATAAACATTCATGCAATATTGTTGGTGTGGTTCATGACATGTTAAATTTTGCAACTTCCCCCACCTTATTGAGCCTTTGCGAAATAAACAAACTTAGTTCAGTTGCCATGGTTCCAATGCATTTTCTATTATGATGTCAAATCTGAAAGTAATTTCTTAAATTAATAATATTACAAGTTCTCCACAAGACACAGATCCATTGAAATTGAAAGTCCTAGATTTCTAATATTTCAATAAAACTAATCCAAATGCATTACCAACATGCTAAATTTACTCAAAAGTTTTACAAAATTATTATATCTATCATTAACTAATTATTCGAGTGTGTTTTAAATTATTTTATTTTTTTCCATTTTATCAAACATTACTGGGTAGATTAGAACAATGATATGAACAATATTTTTTACCCATTAATTTCTTATAATAATGTGCATTTATATATTTTAAATATTTTACTTTTCATTAAATTTATTTTTAATAGTCCACACCACAGTCCAATCCATTTTAAACGTTACGAAGATATGCTGCAGGGCTAAGTCCAATTTGCTCAGCATCGGCCACGGACTAAAAATAATAAAATTAAGTAATTACATTTGGAATCCCTGTCACCAGTACAGTACATGTCATAAAAACAATTTCTTACTGCTTTGAAAGCATTAAAGAACTCCATTCCTTCATCCTGAGTCCCAACAACAAGTTTAAAAGCATAAAACTTCGGTAATCCAAAACGTCCATGAATTTCAGCACAACCAGTCCAAAAGCAAGAAATAGCATCATTTTGAGGAATAATGCAAATTTCGTTCCACTTGTAGATAAGATGTTGAATAAGTGGGATTGGAGTAGTCCCATCAACAGTCATCAGCACTAGCTTGTTAAAAGCTTTTTCAGTTTTGAGAATTTGTAAAGTGCTATGTCCAACTCCAATTGGTTCAAAACCTGTAAACAATTATTTACATGGGATTTGTAAAGCCAAAAGTAATTAAACTGATCAGAGTGCTTTTACTCTGCACTTACAGTTTCTAGACGATTGGATAAAAACTTCAGCCTTATCCCGTGTGTAAAGGGTTGCAAGGACTCTTGGTTTATTGTCAGCACAGGGACGAGTTTCCAAATATTCTCCACCACGAACTCCTTTATCTTCAGAAACAATAGCACCCAAAGCAGAAGAGAGTAATTTTTTCGGAGTCTTTCCAATTCCAAGTGGTAGATTTTCGATAGCCACAGCTTGAGCTGAAACAATGTTAACATGATTAAGAATATGTGAGTTAATATGCTGTTAAAATAAAGTGTTGCGACATGCCATATTGTGCTTGCTCCTGTAAGTGGAGTAATTCTTCGATAATTTGGACAAATTCTGCAGTTGCCTCAGCACATCGGAAATTGAAGACAAACTTGGTGTCGTCCTTAGCATTAAACTTGGATGAGTCGATTTCAACAGCAGTTCCAATAACGCTGTAAGCAAGTTGCGATGTAAGTAACCGATTAAAACGCAAACCGGTGTCCTTTCCATCGATTGGTCCATTCTTCAAGAATCCCATAAGCCAGTATTGATCTGCAATTAGATATATCAAGTTTTGTGAAATTAGATTAGACATTGTACTGAATTACGTGTCCCAGGATTCGTAGTGAATACAGCAATGGAATCAGTAGAACCAACAATGGTGTCATTTTGTACTCGAACCAAGTTTACGTCAAAATGATTTAAAATACGATTCCCAAAAGTTTGTTTGATTTGTTTATGAACATAAACTGGCAACTTTGGAAATGCACGAACTTGTTCCAAAAACGAAGTATCAGCAGCAAGAGAGGATGCATTTCTAGAAGATCGCCAATCAACATCCATATCAGCAGCTCCATTGGCACTAAGAAATTCCTTTGAAACCTGTAAACGAGGCCCCACCCAAATTCCACGCGCATACTGTCCAGGAAGTGGCCCATCAGAACTTTGACCAGATTCTTCCAAAATCGGATCCAAACTAATTACAAAAAATTTTGAATAGAGTTTTTTTGATTTTCAAAGTATTATTTATTCATTTTCTTACGTAGTTCCAAAACGTCCAGATACATTTCCAAATGTGGTTTGAGGATAACGAGAGCCAAGTTTCCTACGACCAATAGATTCAAATGATTTCGATGCCAATGCAGCGGTTGAAGTCATAACTCGATTTAAAAGTGTCTCATCCGAATGCGATCCAGCAATATCTTCATCAATTCCTGAAAAGTAACCATCCACTCCTGGTCGTGGAGAGTGGACGGTACCTACCCAAATGCCAAAAACAAATTAATTTATAAATAATTTGAATATTTAAATAACAAATTGATTCACATACCACGACTCTCAGCTTGGCTCATTTTACGAGTGTATGAACCTGGTGGTTTAGTAGTAGAACTATCCATTTTAATATCCTGGAGCAACTTCTATTATCGAACTTCTTTAAGGGCACAATTAACAATAATACAATTAAACACACAATAAATATCCCTCCACAGAAGTTTTTAAAGATTCAGTTTAATCGAATAGTTCAAATCAAAGTCTTTGAATGAATGATCTTTTCTGAAAGAAGAGAATGAAAAATATGTATAAACTTTGAAAATTAGATTTTGTTCAGCGTTAGAAACAAGATTTCGGAAACTGAAACATTTACACCGTGACAACTAACAATTTAAAAAAAAAGTTACAATTGGTTAGCAGAAATTGACCTTAAAAATTGCTTCAATGTGCTTAAGCAGCACAATTAGCTAAATTTAGTATTTCATTCAGATGTAATCTATGCATTTCATGCCCTATCAACATGACTTCTTTTGCTCATAAATATTTGGTTTGTGATTTTAATTCGCTTTCTTTAATAATTATTTCTACCAAAAATTGTAATTGTAAAATGCTTTGAATTGAAAGCAATCCTTTGGTATAATATTGTTACTGATTGAAGGTACAGTAGACCTAATACGATACAATATTATTTAACCAAGGAATTCTTATCTTCTTCCTGCCACATCTTGAAGTATTCCTATCATAATGAACTGGAGTTAACAAAAAATTATATTTTGCAAACATGTAGCTATTTGACATTAGACCTAATTAAAGAAACTAAGAATAGCTATCGTTTTTGTATTTAAACTTTATAAATGAACCCATTATATTTTCATTGCACAGGAAAAGATTTCAAACAATAAAAATTTGCAAGAATACGAACAATTTGCATAAATTCCACAAATCTATGAAAATTCATCAAATATCAATTACATGGATTTCTTAAACAGTAACTTGGATTGTCATTCGGTTCCAAAATATGGCAAAATAATTCTACAAGTGAACGAGTGTAATCCTAATTTGTAATTACGGAAAATCTTAGGTTAGCTTTAACATTAATCTAAAGATGCAATACTCCAGCTCAAATGCAAATAATACAATCCGATCAAAGTTTCATTAAAAGACATATTAAAGATGTGAATTGATTTGACTTTAGAATGAACCATAAATGCATGCATCCAGTTTACTTAACTACAAATTCTTGTTGCATCGATTTTTCTTCAAACAATAAGCATCAAATCTGCTGAAGTATATAGGAAAGCAGTGTAGAATCTTTTTTACATAGCACAGAAGCACAAGCAAATAGTTTTCAGCTTTTTCTTTATACTGTTTATGGATGACATGATAAGGATGAACAATGCTTAAATGCAATTTAATCGTAATGTAACCCAAAATATCAAGTAATCAGTTAAATCTATAGTAGATAGATATCGTACATTCTGAGTTCACTTGCAAAAGCAAAGATTAGAATTTGTTTATTTACTTCTAGTGTCTTGTCTAACTTAAGTCCACATCATCAATATTCAAAATAATCCAACTATTTACATACTAGACTAGGAGTGGAATTATTTCTGGATCCTGATTATCACATGCCGACATACATGCTTACATTGCATACACAAATTAAGAATAGACTTGAATAGTTACTTAACTTGAGCCTTGAGGGTTTCATTTTGCTTGACTTGATCCATAACCAGAAACAGATAAACCAAAATCGTATGCATAGGACACTAAATTCAATTGACGTTCTTTCCGAAAAATTAATTATGAATGTATGTATAACAAGGCAGAAGGCATATCTCCTTTCCCCAACCCTGTTACCCGAAGCAGACTCACATTTCTAAACTTCCTTAAAGCAGCCGGTAAATGTGAAACCAAAGACCGGCCGATTTTTATAGTAATAAAGAGATTGTGTTTTGGAAATGGCGAAATGCTACTGAACTACTCTTATCTACAATTTCGACTAGATTAATTTATTGAGCCTAACACAGTGTATCCTTATTGTGAATCCAGAACAACGATAAATAAAAATAATATATCACCAGCAATGGGTCATGAATGTTGGAACTGTGGGGCAACAGATCATCAAAATTATCAATGTTCCCATCCCAAAACAAATGGATCCACCAAAAAAGTATTAAAAAGACAACATCGGGCACAAAAACCTCAAGAAAATCAAAGAAGTTTCCAAGTATTCCAAAACAAGCTCTATGTAAAGAAGAAGGTGTTACTTGGAGACCCTATACTAGTGAGTACACGATTATGTCCATGACAGATCATGTATAACTAACAGTTTGGTTGTAGTTTTTTACAGTAAAGGATTGCATGGACAATGCGCATCGATTCTTGGACAAATACAACCGTGTCTTGTCATTTGCGGAACAAGTTGTAGATCTACAAGAAATATCCCAACGCTTAAATATGATGCGGGCACTGGAAGACGACCTTAAGAAAGACTTGGAGAATGCTAGAATGGGAACATATTTCACTGCACAAATCAAGGAAAGATTTTACAATCGAGAGAGCTCACCATATTTGATTTATGAACCAACCGAAATTGACGTGAAAACCTTGACTGCTGACTCCGAACTCCTGAGAACTCGGGTCAAGACTATCTGGGACTGGGAAAGAAAAATATCTTACAGCCTAAGGAATTTGGAATTGGATGTGAAGGACATCATTAAAATTCAAACAACCTTAAAAGAAAAGGTTGAGGATCCTCAAAAATCTGCTGGTTACACAATTTTTGAACTCAATTCTCTTATGCTTTCCATCAAAACCATTGAAGCTAAAATGGACAAACTAAGTTTGCTTAACAAAAAATCTGTGGATAAATTGACGGAAACTAATTTGTGGATCCACAACACAATTCAAATGTTGCTTGAAAAGAAGTATTTGGTTGAACTGAAAACGAACCAAGGCTTCACTTCTCTAGAAGTAGAAAAAAGATCAATCCTGGGGACAATGGACAGTGAATCGGTACGGCATAACCCTTACTCCTAC
>JAQGCY010001225.1:0-11396 GCA_034700645.1 Xenylla mediterranea
TTTTTTTTCTATAATAGCAAAATATTTACATTACATTTGAATGATTACTTAGTCTAGAATTTGGATTGGTCAATAAACTTGATTATCCGCTACTCAAATGTACCATGCCTTCCATATCAAATTGTGGATGCATCTCAAACCTAAGCGATAAATAATTTTTTATATATAAACAGCAATTAATTAATAATAATAATTTAATGTTTTTTCAAACCTTCCCAATGGACCCAAGTCTCCAGTAATATTCCCAAGTCCAGACCCCATTACACGAATTACAGGATATGGAGCAATTTTAAGAAGGATGAGCATACCAGTGAACAGTACAAAAGTAAAAAGTGTCATTGCAATCAGACCAACAATTGTTCCAATGAATATTATTCTTTTCATTTCTTCTTTACTGATTTTAGAAGTTGAAGCAGCAGAGGAGGAAGAGAAAATCGTCATTTTTGATGGATACTTATCTAAAATCAGAGATTGTTTGAGCAATAGTTGTATTTTATTTTACAGTACTTGAGAAAATTACCTCTTTCTCCCAAATCTGTTATTGGAATATCGTTGGATATTCTACTCATAATGGAACGGATCCGTGGAACCAAATAACTCAAAAGCAAAGGATTTTATCCTAGTTTTGCTTAACATATATCATTGTTTTAATTGAAAAGTAATCAAGAACTGGACAATTGATTTAATTGGACAGTTTGAGCTATTTATGATAAATTACATGACTGTTTTTATTTTATGCTCATTACATATTTTGTGGAGAAGTAATAATTACAGCTTCTGCTTCCGGTACCTTTTATGTATTATATTATTTTTATAAATATGCATTCAAAAATGAAAATTCTGCATGGAATGGATGGTCAATTGACCTTGATTTATTTTTTCAATCCATTTCTTCATATTGAGATCGACTAAAAGTAGCAGAACTAGGATTACAATTCATTAGCTCATCCAAACCAATGTTTGGTGAATCGTCAAACAATATGTCCGTGGAGAGTAATTTCATTTGTGTGTCATTATTATGGCTTGTGCTAGCCCCAGGTTGACTATTTATAAATGTGTTCTGGCTCATTTGGCCTGTTATTGAACTTTGGGAAAATAAGAATGGATTCTTGAATTCTTCTTCAGCGATTCTTTTTAGCACTTTATCAAGCGTCTGTATAAGACGGTGTGCATTTTTAGTACTAAAACACATTGGAGGCAGAATAATAAGAATATTTTTATAGACCCCGTCATTCCCCATCACAATATTTTCTTCTTTCAACCTAAAATGTAATTAAAAGGGGTTATAGATTTGAGAATGCTTCGCTCCAGTAAATTTTGCGATGAATTTAGCATATACTTACATGTATACAATTTTTTCCGCTATTTCCTTACTTGGTTTTCGTGATTCTTGACTATAAACAATTTCAACTCCAATCATCAAACCTTGTCCACGTACTTCTCCTAACATGCAAAATAGAATGATTCATTATTCAATGGAACTTGTGTTGTTTGTGTTAAAATTGAATCCAGAAAACATCATTCATTCATTACCTATATATGGATGCTCATTCCCAAGACTTTTTAACCCTTCCAGTAAAAACAACCCAACATTTCTAGCATTCATCCTTAAATTTTCGGCTCGGATTGTATTTAGGACAGATAATCCAATTGATGCAGAAACATGGTCGCATAGACTTAATCCTTTGAGTTGTTCCAACATCGTACTGTTCAACTTTGAAATAATTACAGATTTTGTAATCACTACGGCCATAGGATGGCCGTTCCCCAGTGGTTTTCCAATTGTGATTAAGTCGGGCTTCATTTGATATGTCTCAAAATCGGGATGACTTTGGAACCCCCACCAACCAACACCAGTTCTACCCAGACCGGTTTGTGCTTCATCAGCGATAATGAGACCACCATGAGCTCTTACAGACTTGTACACAGCATTGGTCCATTCAATGGGTGGTACGATAATTCCAGCTATTGTTAAAATTGGCTCGCAAATAAACGCTGCAATTTTCCGTCCTGATTTTTCAATATTTGCAAGAATTGTTTCAACCTCATCAGAATACTTTTGTACTGCTAATGGATCTGTGTCCAAATATTTCCCTCGATACAAATCCGGACACGGGAACGTGTGAGCCCAAGGTGATCGCGATGATGATGAATCTGATGTAGCGATATTCAAGGATGAACATTCAAGTAGTTATTTCATAATTATTGGATCATTCTTTTACCTTGTTTGAATTGTCTTGGACTGAATTCATTTGTATGCATTAGACTACCATGAAAACACCTTTCAACAGAAATTATATCCGTCCCATTCGTATAAGATTTGGCAATTTGAAATGCTAAATCATTCGCTTCCGAACTACAAGGAGAGAATAAAGATTTATCAAGAGAGAATTCTAAGGTCAGGGTTAATTAATAACTTACACGGAGGACAGAAAATAAAACATATCATACTCAACGGGTAAAGTAGTTCTTAATTTTGCACAATACTCAGAAGTTATATCTTCATAATTGGATCCGCTACCATATCCTTTCATTGCAATTTTTCCAGCATCTACAACCTTCGGATGACAGTGGCCCACATGGGCAACGCAATTGACACAGTCCAAATATTCGATACCTAAGTCATCATAAAGATACGTCCCAACGCCTCGTGTTAATTTCAATGGGGCTTGGTCAAAATGGAGTGAACAAGCTTTCCTTAAGTGAAGAATTAGAACAAAAACAAGGATAACTTTTTAAAACATTATTGTACTTCAAGAACTAATGCCAACTTTCACTTACGGAATAAATTTGTTTCTAAGTCGTAATGTTTCATCTTTAGACATCGTGAATCCAATTGTAATCTGGGCACTTGAAACGGTATTATCGCCATTGGAATGATTGGTGCTGTGAAGCAAATTTATAGACCCAGTTGATGAGAGTGGAAATAGTGCCATTATGAGAACAATTCTTTTATTGTGATCTGAAGTCAATGAGAATGGTATGAAATGTTCGAAGTTTTGCTTTGCTTCTTTGGTTTCAACGTCAAGGTAAACTAGTTTATAATCACATAATCTGTGAATTAATACTTTACGAACATTTGAATAAGATTATTTTGCGTCGGGTGCTCAACTTACATATAATTGAACTCTAACAATGACTACAAATATCCTATCTTATGCCATTCTGCTTGCGTGGGACTCTAATAGTTTAGATCAGTTTCATTCCTGAACAATACGCTAATAAGATGGTATCAGTGGTAAAGTTGCGGAACATAATAAAACATGCGTTCATGGAAAATTAACTTGTCAATTAGTGTAACTCGAAATGTCAAACGATCTTTGAGGCCTGTTTACATCATTAGATTCTACGAAAGAAAGAAAGATGAAACTTTCACTGGTAGCAAACACCACTTTTATTAACATTATCCTGTTTGGTAAACTTTCTCCAAAAGAATACTACAAACATCCAATTATTTTATTGTATGAAAAGAAACTTTACAAAGAGAAGCATTTTTATGCCAGTGAAGGATTTCTAGCACAATGATTCCAGTGAAGAGAAAAAGTGTGAAAGCTCGATCCTGTTTAGGCAATTCCTGGAAAACGTAATGATCTAAGTTATTGAACTTCTCCGAATGCTATCAATAGATGTACTACGCTTGGATGCTTGGAAATCTTGTTGTATCAAACTTATTTAATGAGTAAGTTACAAATTATTGATTTTTTGCCTAATATTTAATCTAATATACCCAAGACCTAGAGACAAAAATATACAAAAGTTTAAGAAGTATTAATGAGAATGAGGGTATTCATCATTAAGCTATCAATTATTGCTAATTAATTGGTAGGTTATTGCCGTTTGGGAAAATTATTAAGGATAATTAAAGATAAGGACAAAATTTTCGTAGAATTATTTGAGAGGTTAATGGGATGTGGATTCCTGTGGTTGAGGAAGCTACTTTTCCTGTGTTACTCGTACAATACCATTCACTTTTACTTTCTCTTGGCCACAAAGAAATGACAAGAAAATTATTGATTTACTTGAATCAAGAGTCGTTTGAAGGTTATCTTCAAAGTTTGAAGGCTCGTTGGCTAAACTGTAAGTAATGTGATTTATTAGGATAGAAAATGTAGTGGGAATGAATACTGAATAGTAAGTAAAAATATTAGGTATTCGTATTATTGAATATTGTACGCTAAGTTGAATTTTGGAAGATTATAATATTACGTCAAATTGATTATCCAGATTGCCATGTAGCTGATGTTGTACGCTCATACATCTTTCGTAAATTATGAAGCTGGTGTGTAAGATCTTCAATTCTTTGATCCTTTACATTAACTAAATTTTCAAATTTATGAATCTGAAAAGAAAATAGGGATTATTGAAAATTAAAGCGGTGAAACTTTGAGATGATGAAATTCATTACTTTTGATTGAACAGATTTATTAGCTTGCTCCAATCCTTTAATTTCACCAATTTTTTCTTCAAGAAGTGTTAATGGTATCATTTTTTGGCCACGGTAAGTAATCTGCATTGGATGAAATCCGGGAGAAGCAGATGAATAATCGATGCTAATTGGTACAATGCTTGATTCATCTGGTAGGCTTCGGAAGCTGGGTGAAGCAATGTAACCCTGAATTTTTCCACGGTGGGATGAATTGCATGCTCGTTGTGCTTGTTGGGCGAAGGTATGCGAAGCCGAGCCACGAATTTGCAACAATGGATCAATTTCTACATCAAAAAGAGATGAACCGGTTGATGGTCGACTGTAATTAGTGGGATCCGCGGAAGATGAACGAGAGCGAGTGAAATCATATTTCGTTGCACGTCGTTGGGATGATTCTGGCTCGACTAATTGCCCAACGCGATCCTGAACTAAGGTACGAATATTCCATAACACCTATATTGAAAATGGAATGTCATTTACATTGAAAAAAGAGTTTTTGCTGTATCCCCAACCTTTTCAATTGCACCAGGTTTTGCATCAATCAATTCTTGGATTGTAGTATCCGTAAGCTTCATTCCCAATTTGGAAAGCACTTTACTGTTTAATGTATTCCAATTGACCTTTTTCTGATTAGCAGACATTGCACAAGAGTAATTGTGCATTTCAACAGATTTTGGCATAAAGTATGAAATGACTTCAGCACAGAGAACTACAAACGATAATAATCAATTCATTAAAAACGTTATTTTGGTAATTGGAAAAGCAGTAGCAATTAGTTACCTCCATCAGAAAAATCTCGTGCGATATTCTTTTTGGACCGGGACAAAGGTACTTTATCGAGCCAAGCATACAACTCATCAAGAGCGTCTTCACGGAGAACTACATGGTCATCTGCCATTGTAAATACCAATGGGATTAATTTGGAGAAATGTAAAGGTTCAAATCAAAAAAAGTATGTTAAATTAGATTCAATTTAAAAATTTTGTATACGAAATAGCAATGAAGAAAGAAATGATTGGGTTTGGTTGTGAAGTTATTGAATTAAATGCAATATAAAATGTAAATAAATTTTTTATAAAATTTCCTTGACAACTGTACAAGTGAAGTGCTCATATTTTTGGAAACAAGTTACATCATCCTCCCCTTTCATGCAATACATGGAATTTTATTTATAGTTGCATCTTTATTAGGTTTCCGTACAAATGGCATTACTTAGGCTTATATTTTCTGTAAATTCTTTATCGTCTGTTGTAAAGGACAAGTTTCTTATTAGTGTCCGCCATATCCGCCTCCTCCTCCTCCAGTAACTCGGCTTTGTGCTTGAGATGCTGAGCTCTGGGCTTTGTTAGCTGCATTTTGAGCTGCTGCTAAGTCAGCTAAGCTTGCTTGTTGTTTTTGGGCCAATTGAACCTAGAATTCGCAAGAAAAAAGCGGTAGACTTATTGCGAACTAGTATGCTTGTGTTGATGATCTTACTGCATTTGCTTGAGCTTGGTAAGCCATATTAGCTTGTACAGATTGAACGTTTTGAATAGCGTTCAGTGCTGCGGCAGCAGTGCCAGCATGATTTTGAGCTGCACTCAATAAGTTTTGAATTGATTGAGCTAGTTGAATTGCTTGGACTTTAGTGGCCTCCACTTGTTGTACAGCAGAGCTTACTTGACTTGCTAAGGTGGCTTCCGCTTGTGCAGCAGCTTGAGCAGCCTAGAAACCAAAAGAGTGAAGGTTACCTAAAACAAATCTAATAAATCATTTTTTATAACAGTCTTACTTGAGCAGCCTGAGTAATTTGAGCAGATTGTGCTTGCTTAGCTGCAACGATACTGGCAGCCTGTTGAGCGGCCTGTGTAGCTTGTGCGGCTAATGTTGCCGATGCTTGTTGAGCTGCTTGTTGACTTGCTGAATGTTGTGCAGCTGCTGCGGCCTTAAATATGCAATATCACGGTCAATATAAGCTTCAGTAATATTCGAAGGTATTTATTACCTTGGCCTGATTTGCGGCAGCTTGTGCAAGTCCAGCTGCTCCACCATAACCGCCACCCCCGCCTCCACCACCACTTCCTCCATATCCTCCACTACTTCCACCTCCATAACCACCTCCTCCACCGCCACCACCTCCAAATCCTCTCTTGTCACGCTTGCTATCATCAAGTTGCTGCACCTCATTGGTCCCTTCTTCGGTAGTCAACGCTGTTTCCGTTTCTTCTTCATTAGCAGTCCCATGGACAATAGCACCTAGTAATATAACACACGAATTTGTATAAAAGCAATTTCGATGAATAATATTTTCATTCTACTAATCAACTTTCCAAAATTTCTCGAACATCAACTCACCAAATCCTAAGAATAATATAAGAACTAAATTTTTATTCATGTTAGAACTTTCCACTAAATGATGAATTGACTAATTACAACTACAAGAAAAAGAGAACTAATCGAGAAGTAGCAAATGGTGAATTCTATTTATACGCCCAATCAAATCCCAACAAAATTTATAGCTTTTAAACAATTAATGAATTACAGAAGAGTAGAACATTGGATTATTGTTTAGTCAAGGTATCGCATGAGGAGTTGATTAGTTAAGAATTAAGATAACTTAATTTCGTTTGAGGATGCTGAAAAATTTAAACTAGTTAAAGTAAAGCAAAAGCTGAGAACAGAAACGAAAGTGAAAAAATCTAATGCTCATAAACACTGTTCATTTTCATTGAATTACAATTTCCATTCAGTTCTTTAAAACAATAACCAGACGCTATTCTTATTCGTTTTTTCTCTCATGCCTGTTCAATAGAAATAGTTCAACTCTGTCAGCATAAACAGCACCTATTTACTATTTCCTATTATTTCCAAAAATTGAGTAAGAGTTTCATTTGTTCAATTGCAAGTTGTGTTAAAAATATTATTGTATTCAGGATTCTATTATTTTGCTTTTTTAATTGTTACAAAAATCAAAGTAAATGATGATGATATCAGTCGTGGATCAGTGCCCAATGATTAGTTAATTTTATAGTTATACCCCATGAATGAAATTAAAATGGATGGATTAGGTAAAAATTTAGACCACATTAGATGATGGGATTAGATTCAATAAATTTGGCATGATGACATGCATAATTTACAAATATAATAGTCAGGATTGAGGTTGACTGACACTGCCCATGGAAAATGATGCACTATTAATAAAAAATGAAGCATATCCTACCCGTGTCAGATCAGAGGCTAAACTTAAGAAATTAAAGTAAATGACTATAACTCATTATCTTCATCGTTTAAGTATATGCATAAAGAAACATTCATTTCATTCATATATTTCAATACTGTAAATTTAAGTTAGTAATTTTGACAGTAAATATAATACAGTATTGAAAGTAATTATTATTTTGTTAATTCCACAAAACAGGAACCATGAGTGGAATCCAGGACCAAATCTGGTCAATTAATACACCCTTCTGTATATTGTTAATTGTTACATTTTTTGCAATATTAGAAACTTTAAGACGAAGAAAAACTGATTGGACACAAGTTTTCAAAAATATTGATGGCAAAGTTCAATTTAGTGTCCCACTTTCCGGATTCACAAGGTTTAGAACTGGTGGCCTTGCAGAAGTGCTCTTTACGCCTTCAAGCATAGAAGAACTTCAATGTGTTCTTAGAAAAATATCCACAAAAGTTCCTGTAACTGTACTTGGGTTCGGTTCAAATGTACTTATTCGTGATGGTGGTATAAATGGAATAGTTATAAAGCTATCCCATTCAGCATTCCGACGTTTCTCATTTGATACCTCAACTTTTCAAGTTCGTGCTGGAGCTGGGCTTTCACAACTTAAGTTTGCCAAATTATGTGCACAAAAAGGGATAAGCGGATTAGAATTCTTTTGTGGTATTCCAGGCTCAATGGGCGGGGCATTGCGAATGAATGCTGGGGCCCACGGAAAGGAAGTTTCCAATTGTCTTTTGTTCGCAGAAGTAATGGATCGAACTGGGGAAATTCATAACTTTACCCCGAAGGATTTACATCATACGTACCGTTCTTGTGGGGGCGTACCTCATGACTGGATTTTCATTAGTGGTACATTCATTGGTGAACCTGGTATACCAAGTGTCATAAACCGAAGAATAGAGGAAATGATTACTTATCGCGAGAATTGTCAACCTGTGAATGAACGAACGGCAGGATGCACGTTCACTAATCCTTCCAACGCCCCAGCCTGGAAACTGATTACTCAAGTTGGACTCCAAGGAATGACTATAGGTGAAGCCCAAGTTTCAATTAAACATGCAAATTTTCTTATAAATCTGGGCCATGCTAATTCTAAACAACTTGAAGACTTGGGTAATTTTGTAGTCGAAAAAGTGAAAGCGGTGACAGCAACTGAGTTGAATTGGGAAATTATACGATTGGGCAAACCATGATAAAATTTATTGAAATATGAATGCGATAAAATAAATACAATAACAAATGGTAGCAAAAAAGAAATCTGGTTTTGTTTCGCTACTGGTAACTTAACTTTGCAAGAACCAAATAGTAGACAAATAAATGGAATGATGGAATTGGAATAAATTAAACACTAAAAATAAGTTGCGGAATTTGTCCCAGGACAAAGCTTTCAGCTACGTGATAATTTGTTGGTGTAACAAATGTGAAATTCACTACTACTCCATCTGGACAGTTTATTCTCATTCGTGGCTGTCCTTTACTTCCATAGTAAGAATCAATACTTATGTTCGTCCCATAACTCCCGGTTGAAAACACACTCGGTCCAAATATTCCAGACACTGAGCACGTAAAACTTTCACGGACAAGCTAAATAGAGTGAATCAAAAAATGGTTAATCTGAAATTTTTATTTTGAACCGGTCGAAACTCGGAGGGTAAATACCTTAAGAACAGCAGTAAGAACGTATTCAGCTTCTGGTGCAATTTCAATTGGGCGATCAAACATTACTTGAAACGGCATCCTAAAGTCATAACTTCGGCCACTGCCATCAAGACCTTTCAAACTGAGTACAATGCCTTGGCTGTTTGACACACTCGCTGTAGCATTGAATTTCGTATTTGGAACTGGGCTACTGATTCCATAAACGCCCAACCCATGCAAAAATATTCTTTGATCACATCGGAATCGAAGTTTAGAAGAGTACAACACATCACTATGGGTTGGATACGATGGATTCAGGCTAATAGATAAGACTTTTGAAAGTACGTCACTAAACCTATTCAAGTAATGAAGTTTAGGCTTAAACACACGCCGTTCCGTTGGGAAGGGGGTTTCGGGTCGGAACGCTCTGAAAAACATTAAATATAATTAACTGTTTATGTTTTCTCGATTGATTTTCGCTTACTTCATTTCATTCCCAATGCATAAATTCATAAAAATCCCTATTATTTCGGACTCATTTAATAGTCCACTGGTTACACATTCAACGCAAAATTCTTCTTGACGCATCGTAGGAAAACGTATCATAAAAATTGCATCTCCAAGAACAGCTCGTTTGTTGGCTGGGGTATTTGATAAATTATTTCGACTGCATTCCATATCGGCCCATCTAAAGTTAAGAATTACCAATTAGAAGGTTGGTGTTGAAATTTGATCTTTCGCCTAGAAAAGTTTTCTTACTTTAAGACCCCTTTGTACAACGTGCACTCATCAACTCTCAAATTCTCCCGTCCCAAAAGTGTAATTAATGTCCCAAGATCAATATCCAAAAAACTGTCTGTCTCAATTACTTTGTCAATTTGCCTAAGATATTTACCAAGATTGATTATTTTTATGCCTTTAATTTGTGATTTTATTCTCACCTATCCAAAAATCGTAAACAGAGCGTTGCCAATTTAGGTTCATCAAAGACAAGTGCCCGGTTATAAATAATGAGTACATTTTCGGGACTAATTCTTTCTATTAGTAACTCTGTACATTTCTCCGCCAAATGTGGTACAATGTACATTTTTGCAGGTTGGAGTAAGTGCATAGTATCTACATCCGTCATTTCACGATCGAACTCATCAGTATACAGATACTAAACAAATATACGCATTATATTAATTGAATTATGCAGATTACCCAGGTCTCACAATCTTTACCTTGAGAAAACCTAGAAAAACCTCAGGCTCAATATCAGGTATACGAATT
The DNA here is from genome assembly GCA_034700645.1 of Xenylla mediterranea. Lineage (NCBI taxonomy): Eukaryota > Metazoa > Arthropoda > Collembola > Poduromorpha > Hypogastruridae > Xenylla > Xenylla mediterranea. The sequence continues at coordinate 10,557 of JAQGCY010001225.1, forward strand.
ATGTTTTCAGTTTCAGCCATTGGTCCAAAAAATAATTTTTCAAAGTATGGTGACCCTGGAAATGAAAATGAGACACATAAGCTATTGGAGTTAAAATTCTTAATATACCAATGCCAATGTGTTAGCTTACCAGCAGATAGGATTGTTTTATGTCCATAAATTGGGGTTTCATTCGTACCAACAATAAACTGAACATCACTTAACCTTTCTGAGTTAAGTAAACATGATGTACGAGCCTTAATTGTTGTTTTAGTTTCTTGCCAACTTAGATTTTGGGTGTTGGGATTGTCCTCATTCCTTGGGACACTTTTAGTTAATTGAGATGAGGTAGGAGCAAAAGTTGTAGCACCGCTTGAGGAACTCTTTTGAGAATCCATTTGAACTGGTTCTGGTTCTGGATGATCTTGTTCAAGTCTACAATAAGAAAAGCTCAAATGAGAGGAATTAACACATTATTGCGAGTCACAGTATGACTTACTTTAATTTTTTGGATAATATGAGTGAGGGTGAGAGGTTTGATGGGTGTGTTGGTGGGGCTGGAGAATGTGATGATGATGATGAGGTTGGATTTGGAATTGGAACTGGGCTACTTTGACCTTGACTAAAAGAGGGTATGGGTGGGGATAGGGAAGGTGGTTGTTGTTGATGTTGTGGAGCTTGGGGTGACTGTGGGTCAATGGGACTGGTTCCTTGTCCTTCCCCTGATTCTGATTCCATGTCAGTAGGAGTCAGTAAAACTCAGAATCCTTTATGTCCATTAGTCCGTCCTTTGCCTTCCCATTTGTGTCACCTCTCACCTGGAGAAATTGAAAAACTAATTATTAGTTAGTAGTACTTGGT
>JAQGCY010001226.1:0-11395 GCA_034700645.1 Xenylla mediterranea
AAACTACGGTTTTCCTTGTATTATGGTTATGGTTTGTTGTTTAAAATAAAAATCAAGAACTTAAGAACTCAAGAATACGGGATTGTGATCCATAAGGATTTTAAAATTGAAATATGAATCTACATACAGATATTAAATATACCTACAAAGAAAAATCTTTAGCTAATGGAATTATACATTGCTATGCTATGTTGTCTTATACGTATTCTATTCTATTGTATTTTATGCTAAAATGCTACAAGTAAAATGATGATGATGAAGAAGAAGAAGAAGAAAAACGTTAAGAAAAGGATCGTGACCTAAACTCGGCAACGCCTCGTTCGTCGTGCATTATTGACCAAATTTGGGCGTCTCAGAAAAAACTTCTAATCCAAAAAAAGCCAAAGCAAAAGGTAAAAGAGCCCACAAAAACTAACTATGACTATGAGTTGAGAGTTGAGAATCAAGTTAATAATAATATTCTAAAGGTAAAATCAAAATTATAAAAGATAGATGATGACCTACATGTGACATGATGGGGTTGAGAAGAGATACAGATACAAAATGTCAAGTAGATTCTTTTGTACAAAACAACGATTAAGATTATACGAAGTATAAGATTTTTTTTGATTCTTTCCCAGGGAGAGAATAGAGAAATACAATAAAATAATCTGAAAAATAATATGAAACCTTCTATCTCTCTCTGCATAAAAATAATGGGATAATGGAATAATGGGGAAAAAATATAATTATAATATGATAATATGATTATATACATGAAACATGGATATCATATCATATCATTTTCTGGAAATACCGTGGCATTAAGGATGGACATGGAAAATGAATACCTAGAAGTTTTATGTATTCATTCATTTTTCCATAACCATAAGTATAACCCTAACCATATTCAACCCATTTCAAATTTCTTCTTGACAACTAACAACTACAACTATCAACTAAAATAAATTGAAACTAAAAACTCTTCTTCAATTTATGCTTTGTTTTGTTTAGTGTGGACATAGACGATAGACATGGACAATGGACATGTTGGTGATCTAATTAGATTCCAAGGCCACGTGGACTAAACTCGAGCTCGACTGGAATGGATATATCATAATTATTTGATAACTTGTTGTATTGTATTGTGTTTCCAAACTGCACTTGGACAAAAGCTCGACTCTCAAAGTCAAGTCAAACAAAACTTTTCATGTAATATGACTATTATTCTGCTCTGCTCATCTATTTCTAAATTTTAACCAGAAATAAACCCCTAAATTTGTTATATGTTTGTTTGTCTCTATAATTTACAGATAGCTTTTCCTTATGCTTAAAAACTTTGTCGAAAGTTGAAACTTGACTTAACTTTTGCTTGAAATTTGAATGTCTGATGGATCAGGATGATGCTTGGCGTTCAGTGTTACTTTGGCTCACTTGACTTCTATCTAATGGATGTTCTGTTCTGTTCTGTTCTGTTCAAATATATTTGTAAACTAACCCATTATTACTGAAAACTAAAACCAAACTAAAATTCAAATTGAAGAGAGAAAACTAATTTGTCACTATGCTATGTTACGTTAGATGAAACCTTTTCATTCCATTTAATTTACTTTACTTACTCTCTTCAAAGTCTGGAGTTTTTGAGTCTTGAGCTTGGCTTGACTCTTAAAAGTCAAAGTGTACAATACAATGCTAATGCTTGTAAATGCTGTACAAAATACAATAGAATTTTCAAATGCATTTTGACGTTTTTAACTTTACATTTAAGCATTTTGTCGTATTTTAGAATTATTTGTTTGTAAGCAAGCAAACCGAGATGAGACATAAAACTTGACATATTATTAGACATAGACAACTTGCTTTTCTTTTCTTGTCGCATAGAAAATATATGGGATTGCTTACAATTGTAATGGTAAAAACATTTTCAAAATTTTGACATACAAAAGTATAAGAAACAATTTAAAAACTTGTGGAAGCTAAGCTATAATTTACCTCTTTTTCTGCTGTATCTCACTCCATTCATCTGGTTGATTTTGCTTTACTGGAACGTTATTTTACAACAATACACATTTGAGTTTTGAAAATTATGAAATATCCTTGAAATTTGGAACTTGATTGTCAATTGTCATAAGTAAATTTCATCAGCACAAATTATTACTTCCTAGCAGTTTTAGTAATGCAATGCAATTTACTGCATGCATAAATAAACTAATTGTAACAGTTACAACTACAACTATTGAGTTATTGACTCGAGAAAACTTTTTGTTTAGTTTGTGATTTGATTTATCTGGACTTCTGCTTTATTTCTCAGTTTTTTTTTATAAGATCAAGAAGAATAAAGTTTCTTTCTCGAATTCTCGAGGATTAAACCATGTATGTAATAATACTGTAAGTAATATAAAGTTTCTTTTGGACCTTTTCAAAAAGAATACTGTGACTTGAAGTTGAAGTCGAAAGTTATGGTTAAGAGCCAAATCCTTACTGAGATATTACATATTACTACATGAAAAAAATGTAACAAGTAAAGTTACTGACTCTGAGCTCTCGAAAGGAAAACTGTGAAACTACACAGAACAGAGCACATTTTTCTTTCTTGAATCTCAATGTTAAATTGAAACCGAAAATTATGTTAGCTCTTAGGCTGTTGCTGTTGCTTTTAGCTCATCGTCATGATGTTCTTTGGAGCTTTTTGGAACCAGCTACCAGCAGCAGCGAGCAGCGCAACAAGGATCTGCTATCTGCTGCAGCGTACTGTTGTACCAGATAGATAGAGCAAAAAAAAGTTAAGTTTTTTAAGATCGAAAATGCAAGCAGTGTCTGTTCATCTTCTTCTTTTCGGACTGTCTTGACGTGGTGGTGGTGGGTAAAAAAGTTGGAATGGAATAGAATTTAGAATTGGTTTAATATAGCTCTTTCTGTCGTCTTACTCTCTAGACACCGAAGAAATGAAAAGCAAAAGCCCAAAGTGAGCCACTTCTAAAAAAGCTCCTATGTGTATAATACCCTGTTACACAATGAGTTGTAATAAGAAGACTTACTAGCACCATCACCACCAACTATGAACTAGTATACTATTCAATTCAATCTTTTTAACTGTAGAATGGAAATGGATGGAACTACGAACTTCTAAGCCATTTTCTATATTATATGGAGCTTTTTAAGCTGGCTGGCTTGGTGCTGGTGCTGCAGCAGCATCAAGCTTCGAGCTTCAACCATAGGAATTATATAGCAATATATAAGTTTTTTAGTGGATCTGAAATGAAGACAACACCCCACTTCCGCCCTTGGTCCCCTTTTCTCACTCCCACGTACATGAGAATAAAAAAAAATCATGTTCATGTTCATCTTTACTAGGTATGGTATATTTCTTCAGGAATAAAAAAAAAAGAAATAAGAACTTTAAGTTCGGATTCGTAACTTCAACTTTATGAAGAAAATAAGAAGAAGCAATGCAAGCTAAGCTAAGCTAAGCTTACTGAAGCAACAAGAAGAAAGAAAGGAAAAATTCAGAAGAATATAAGAATAAAATTATAAGAGTTTCCCAAATAATAAAAATAAAAAAAGGAGTTATATAAGACATTAGGCATTAAGTACAAAACAACAAAAACTAAAAAATTGAGCATATTATATTCAGAAGGTTTAGGCACAGTTTTTTTAGGGTTTGGTAAGTTTTTTAAACTCAAATAAAATAACGAATTCAGCCATCGTCAAATAAACATAAACTAGTAACAGTAATCCATTTAGGCTTTTAAAAAGATTCAATTCTCCAATTCTCGAATCAATTATGCCATTTATGCTATTCTTTAATTCTGTTTTTTTCTGATTGTGTTAAAAGATATGCCGAATCGAGCAAGACTGACTGATGATGCAATTTCCAAATCCGTCAAGAATTCAAGAACCACAAGATTATGATTATAGTTGGTCTTGATTAGTTGTCAGAAAGAAGAACTTCAGAAGTCAGAGTGTTTTTTCTCTGATCTTGCAATTCATAAATTCATAAATTCATGCAATTCATGGACCATATTAATTTGATGTATGTATGCTTGCTTGTATGAAGGTACTTGTCGTCAAAAAGTCTGGAATTGTTTGGTGGTATAAAGCCTTTATTCTTATACTATGCTATGCTTTTGCTCCCACCCACAGAATGCTTGCTTGAATCTTCCTCATCTTTTTCATGGGGGAAATTATTAGGACAACCAACAACCAACCTGGTTTATTATTTAGGCCTTATACATACATACATACATATATAAGCTAAGCTCTTCTTTCTTTTGACAGAGAATTCATATAAAGTTAAGGCTGTTCTTAAAGAAGACTTCGACTCGTCTTTTGTCACTGACAAAGCCAGAGATTGGAATTGGATTTAAAGGAAACCCACAAGTACAAAGGGAAAATAGAATATTACTTCATCCAAAAAAGCTAAGCTTGAGTACCTACAAATCCGCAAGAGCCAAGACCCACTACTTATACTACCTTTTTTTTATAAAAAAACCATACCATAGATCCGTAGATGTGTAATTTGAATTTCTGTCTACCTACCTTTTGCTCTAACTTCCAATTTAGAATAAAAAAAAAAGAAAAGAAGAAGAAGAAGGATGATAAATTATACTTCTTTCATGAGCACATCTACTAAACATCCACAGAGGGTAATGTACAACGACAAGAGACAGTGGAAAATAGCAATAGCAGCAATAGCAAAGCAAATGTCCTCCATAAAAGACAACAAAACAAATGAAAAATCAAACTTCGTCGTCATCCTACATACATACATACATTACATTACATAAATTCAATATTTTAACATAGCTCTTGGCATGAATGTATGTGTAAAAAATAAATAAATAAAAACTCATCTAATTATTTCCAAGCCACGTCGCATCAAAAAAAAAAGAATCTCAACAAAACTTGTCATCCTCTCCTCTCTCATCTTCCAACTGAATCAAAATCAAACTCGTCAGCAAAAAACTTCTTCATTTTTCGTTTCGGAAAGTCATTTCAATAAAATGAAATGGTAACAACTTCCTAGTTCAATTCATCGTTCATATAGAATATTCGGTATATTCCTAAAGAGAAAAATGTACCTATAATCTCTCTATGTATGTTCCCATCCCATACATATGGCTTTTCTTTAGAAAATAAGTTTTTTTCCTTGATTTCTATCACTATCACATTTATGAACATGAACGACACTTGGTTAGTTGGTTCTATTTCTATACAGACAAAAAAGCCATAGGATAAAAAATATGAAGGAACGATGAAAGATGAATTCATTTTCATTCAAAAGTTTCATGTATATAAAATAGTAAAATTGTAATACAAAAGTAAGTAGTTTGTATCCTGTCAATTGCCAATTGGAAAATACTATAAGAAAAAAACCTGTCAACTTAAACATATTAACATACAAAGTCAGTCATAGTCAAGTCACAGTCTCCTATCGTTCACTTTTATACATATTTTGAATTTTTATCAAAAGAGAGAGAGTTTAAGCTAATTCAGTTCCTAGATAGAACTAACTCATGATTTTTCCTAGGACTTCGACTTTCTCTCCCTTGGGAAATGTGAACTGAAACTGTATGTGGAGAATATGAATACTCATATCATCATATACGATATGTGTGTGTGTGTGTGTGTGTGTGTGTGTGTGTGTAAGTAAACGTGATGGCTTAGGGTTGACACATTTTGACGGGAACCGGAGATTGAAACGGTGGATAGGATCTCTCTAAGACTTTTTTTTTAAAAAGTAACTCAAACTTTATCCTCTATCCAACTCCAAGTGTAGTTGGAATTTTGACTTTAAACTTTATATACAAACTACTATGTAGATTTTTCATGGGTTCGTTTTGCAGTGTAGTACAGTAGCAATAATAGCAGTTATTATTATTATTATGTTATGATTATTATTATCCATCCATTTTCATACTTTACTTTCACAATATTTCTATATATTAATATTACTCTTGTAGAAAGGCTAGAGAAAGTTTTTCTCTTCGTCAAACTACGAAGATGTAGACGACGACGACGAGTACGAATTTTCGTCACCAAGAAGAAAAATAAAGATTCTTATCTATCTTTTTCTATGTACAATTTTTCGACAAATCTTGCGTGTAACGTACGAACGTGTATGTTCAAAGGAAGTAAGTTTAGGCCTTAGATATGAAATGTATGTATGTACTTACGTACGTGGTGGATAAAGTTAAATTTAAAATCCATTTTAAAAGAAATCTACTACAATGTACTACTACTATACAATTTGCTTTTCTTTCTTTACTTCAATAAAGAAGTAGTTTAGGATATATTATATTATTTGTTCAAATACAAAAAAATTTTCCAATCGAGCGCACGCGTCTTCTATATTACTTTATGGTATTACTATTACTATTATTGAGAAAAAGAAAGAGAAAAGGAAAGAAAGTCCACAGAAAAAAATAAGCTGAACTGTGAGTTTCAATGTACATACATACATAGAATATATTCATATGATGTTCTCTTCATGGGTGGGGTATTGTTCTTCTAAAAGAATCGAATTGAACTTAACTCGATAAGACGACTGTAAAACTCTCTCTTACTTTCTCCACGAAGAAAAAAAGAAATATATAGAGAAAGTGAGTTTTTCATGTGTTATGTACCTTTAGAATGCGCACATTTCCCTTCTTAAACTCCCTATAAATTTTCTTTCTCTCACTTTCAACTCTTTCTTTCTTTATTTTTTTTGAAGATCTTTCTTCTTTTTTTTTTGCCTTCTTTCTTTCTAGCCTCAACTTGACTCTGACTTGCCGTTTTTTCCCTTTGCTGCTCAAAAAGTCCTGTTCCTGTTCTTCTCGCTTACTCTGCTCTCCTTTTCTGTTTTCTCTTTGAAGTACTACGTTAGAAGTAGAGCAAGAACTAGGAGCATATGAATAATAATAATTTGTGGCTTGAGAAATAAAAGGAACCTTAGCGGAAAGATCTATTTGTTCTTTTTCTGACTTTTACATGGATATAGATTGGTTGAGAACATTCAGTGCCTTTATTCCTCCTGTTGTTGACAATGAAAGATGATGACAATAGAATAGTTTTTTTCTCATGGTTATGGTGCGAGTAAGAGAGAGAGACTTTTTTTTTATTTCAAACTTGAGCATAAATATATACTCAACGGAATTTCTTTCTTCCTTTTGGGAGAGTCACCAGGCACACAGAATAATGTATATAATATAATATAACCAATGTGTTCAACAGGAAGTGACCCACGCCCTTAGTTCAACTAAAACTGTCCTACAATTCATTCCTTCTCCATGATTTATAAATAAAATAAAATTTGTAGCTCTTATACTAGAATAACATAGCGATAACATTAACATTTATTTTCCACCTTTCAACTATTACTTACATTTTACATATGCATAGATTTAAACTGTGAACTGTTCAACTGTTGGCTTGACTCAAAACTCATTCATACAAATACAATACTTTAACTATCAGTCAAGGGTCATCGAACACGAACCGAACATAGGGCAGTAGATAGAAATATATAATGTAGAAGGATAATAATAACACAATTCACAATTCAACTTTAGAAAAGAAAATGAGGATGATGATGATACTCTGCTGATATTCTAACTATATCCTAACTCTTGAACAGAATAAAAATTAGCATTGCTAAGTGAGAACAAGATCGTTATCCACACTTCCTCTTAGTTTATATTTTAGAGCACAGAATTCTTTTTTTTTTAGAGTAAACTACATAATACTACCATATAACTGTAGGCGAGACTCCTCATTTACAAAATACAAAAAAAATAAAATATATATGAGTGTATTATTAACTATTTTGAAATTTGAAAGTATAATTTTTGTGCCCTAGTAGGAATAGGATGTTCAGTTCATGTTTTGTTGTTGATGATGATGAAGAAGATGATCATCATCATCGTGATGATGGGTTATACGTACGAAAACGAACTTTATAGAGAATAATAGAACAGAAAATGAAAAATACTACATAAAAATATTATATAAAGTCTAAGAAATTTTCTTGTATGTATAAATCTAATGTGTTGATGACAAAGAAATAAGAAGTTTTCTCTTCTTAAAAAATAAAAAGGAAGAAGAAGATACTCAATTTTTCTTGACAAATGTCTACTACTACTTTTTTTTTGAGTCCTGAAGATGACGATGACGAAGAAGGAAAAGGAAAAAAGTCCCTTGTCACCACAAGAAGAACCATCATTATCATCAGCCATCATTTGTCTTCTGCTTGCTCTTTGCTTCCGTAAATCCTTATTCTTATCTTATCTGTCTTGTCTTTACTTTACTTAGTTCATTAAATCTCTTCTTGATCAAGAACAAAGACTTATATATACAATTTTTTTTATAGACAAAGATTAAAATTTACAGTAGCTAAAGTCGTAGTCTCTAGTTAATTCTGTTTTTTTTTGCTTTTTCTTCTTTCACTCCAATTATAATCATCATACGAGAAAACCATCTTTCAAAGAAATCTAAAATTAGAATTAGTTTTCCATAAAATGAAAACTAGTTTTCTTTTGACTTTTTTTTCTTCTCTTCTTCTTCTTCTTGTAATTGTGAATTGTTACAAGAAAAAACTTCTTTTTATCTAGATAGATCTAGTAATTTTAATTACTTTGTTTAACAAAGAATTTCAGTTTTTGAACTCTTCTTGCTTTTCTAAAATAAAATAAAATTGGAAAGAAAACTTCCAATTTAGTTTTGCTATTCAAGGGAAAACTGAAAAGTTTGATAAAAGGAAAAGGAAACTTGGAAAGAAAACTAACTGAACTTACTCCTCCTTCATTCATGTTCAGTCTGAGGTCAATTCAATAATCGATAAACTAAGAATTAGTGCATCATTTGTCGTCACGCAATATACAATTTTGTTCTTTTGTTACTAAAAAAAGGAAAGAGGATTACACGAACCAGATAGTAAATTGTATATTCTAATTCTACATGGATTTTTTTGTGCTTACTATTCAAAAAAACAAAGAAAAAAACAACAACATCGATTTACAAGGGGAAAATGGAATTCTATTAAATATTCATCATACAAACACTTTCACTACTCAAAAAATGAGTTTATACGAATACATAATAGAAAAGTATTCGTCGTTCATATGACAGAAAGAAAGCAAAATCAATGAAACATAAGGATATGGAATGGAAAATACATGGAAATAAAAAACTCATTTGCTTTTTTTATGTAGACATTTTTAATAATAATATTCGTTTGTAGCTTGTAGGAGCGAAAAAGAAAAGAGAAAGGAGGAAACAAGCAATGTTTTATGAAGGAAACGTTGCGTTATATAAAGAAATTGAATCACTTATTAAATTCTTTCTATTTCCATTGAAAAATTATGTAATTCAATTCATTTCAAATTCTCATTCAATATGGTCAGTAAATACAATTTCTTTTGTAAGAAAGAAATACATAAAGTACAACGTGTAAATCCTTTTACCCTTTTACTTGTAAAGAAATTGAAAAACACTTTCGGTCACTTTCTCTCTCTCCGAATTATATCGAAACATTTGGACTTCTAGTCTAGTTTGGTAGACAAAATGTAAAGTATTGGTACAGTTTTAAACCATACCTTAGTACTATTTCCTCTAGTTTGGATCTGGGAATATACCGAGTGTAACATCTAAAACGTACCATATCAAGAATAATATTGCAAAACAAAGCAGGATTTTGTTTGTTACTGGCAGTTTGACAGTACAAAGATACCACAGTTTTGCAATGTTTCCATTTAATTTTTTTGATATGGTGCGTTTTAGATGTTACACTCGGTACATTACTTTGTCCTTCAGTTAAACAGCTAAAGAATATAATGTAATCAACATATTTGAATGTGGAGTCATTCTTTAAATAAGGAATAAGTAACTATTCGGGTCACTAATTTCATACTTTCACATTACAATAGAAAAACCTATAGTCTCCAGTTAGTTTCTGTTTCTGTGTCTGTTCTTAAGATTTCTTATCTTAAAAGTAAAACAAAAGTAATGGTTTTTATATACCTTTGAATCTACGAATACTGCCTATCGCTGTGTCTCTAGTGTCCTATCCTATCCATCCACAAAACAGTCTACAATAAAGCAAGCTAATGAGTCGCTCTAAAGTATTACACCAAGACCAAGCCCAAAATTTCTTTTCTTATTTTATTTAATGCTTCAATGAAGGTTCTTATTCTGATTCTTAAATAAGAAAAGAACAGAAGTAACAGAACAACTGCTGTTTATATTACTTAGGTGTGTACGATATGTCTGTGTGTTAAATTTTCTCTTGGAACTGCTTTCTCTCAGGTTTTTGTTTCTTAATGATGCCAATTACAAATGCAGCTGTGTACCTAATAGGTACGTGGAATGGAAAGAATGTTTATTTGCTTGCCATTGCTATGTAAGCGTTTTTTTTTGCAAACCATGTTGATGTTGGAGTGTCTGATTTTTTACAAACCGTTCGTTTCGAGCTCACACATGTGTACCAAATACAACCTTTCGAGTCGCTTGAATGTTGTATAGTTACATTTATTTTAATGTAATAGGATTTCAAGCTTCTTGGAAAAACTGTACTTTAGTTGTTATTGTGGTTCAAACTAATAGTTCGTGCTTGTTTGTTTCATTTCATGCAAATATAATATAAGGTATTATTTTGGAAAGACAACATAACATTTAGTCAGAAAGACATTTGAAAATGAATTGATTGGATTAACAATACAAAATATAACAGATACAGAGAATTTTCTCCTTTAATTTTGCATATTGTAAATGTTTAAGTGTTGGAATAATATGGCCAAACCACCTACACAGAATGTATTTTTTATTGCAAATTGTAAATGTTATTTCTACCTTGGGACCAGTTGAGCAGAATGTATACTTTCCCATATTCTACTTTCTTTCATTGGTTCTCATCTACTACTTAAAAATTAAGCATTTCTTTTCTCTCTCTCTCTCTCTCTTTCTCTCGTTCCTTTATACGTATAAAAGACCTGTTTTATTCCCATTATATACCAACAATACAAACATAAAGAAAGAAGCTTACGACTACTACGAGTTAGAATAAGGCTAAGGAAATCGACGGGTACATAATTTATAACTTTCTTTTCAGTATTCCTAAAGGTTTTGATTGTTTTAAGTTAACTCATAGTTTTCCTGGTATTTCTATCGTTTTGTTTCGTTCCTATTATTTTCTACGAGGTTTATCTCAAACCCACAATATTAGTATTTCTCTTACAAATAAACGTCTATTTTGATAATAATAATAATAATAGTAGTGGAAAATTTTGTTGTTAACCTTTACTGTAGGTTACCTTACCTGCATAGTTTGATGAGAATTAGAAAATGTCTTCTGAATGAATAATAGAGCAATTCTTTTTCTCTCTTTGTAAAATGTAAATTTTTGGCAGAGTGAGCATTTTGTTATGATGAAGACTAATTA
>JAQGCY010001227.1:0-11394 GCA_034700645.1 Xenylla mediterranea
AGTACTTGATATCTTAAATTTTACTATTACAAATGAAACTTACATTCATCTAAGGTTTAGACCTTGCCGATTTATTATTTTACATCATTTATCAATATAATCGTAATATATCTTGCTTACATTACGGTTAAATGTAATATAATCTATTATCAAAACCAGAAGTTGATTTATAAACGGGAAGTCTGTAGTTCATTTTTACATTTGGGTAATTCCACAGTCGGTGAGGAATTTATTTGTTAAAATAGTCCACTCTGTCGTTGTAATAATTGTGTACAAGTACTGGAGTATGGTCAACCTTTATCTTTTTCTCATCGATAACAGGTTTGATTAGAACATCATCATCAGGTGCCAAGAAGTAGCTAATGCTCTGTCGTGGAATGCTTAGATCGTCAGGAACAGGAACTCTGTGCAACTGTATTGGAAATAAATCGATTATTGAACAAAACAATAATAGTGGAATTGAAAAAAACAATGTAGGATTTTATACTTACAATCGGAGCATAATATTTTCCTGTCAAACGTCCTAATAAATCACATACATTTACCACGATTGTATCTTCAATAGGCGTGGCATCGATCCATGAACCATCTTTTAATTGCATCTAATACATAAACAGTTAAAAGAATTCAAATTGAGCCCAATTTAATTGTAAATATTAAATAAAACTAACCTGTAATCCCCCAACTTGATCTTGAAAGATGAGGGTAATTGTTCCATAATCCGTATGTTCACGACAACGTATAGCATCTGGAGGATATTCAATACCTTTGTCCAATGCAGGATAGTATAAACACCGAAATGTGCTACATGTCAGAATTTTAGGGAGACTTAATAAAAATTCATTGTTTTTGCATTATCGCCGTATTGTTTTACCTTTTGCTAACAAGTCCAACATCATCAATGCCTTTGTGCATCTTTGCAAAGAAGTCTTCCTCTAAACCTAAAGCCTTTGAAATCAACTTTAGTAATTTTTTGACCAGATTTCTAGTTTGATCAATCATGTCTTCTAAAGTTTCTTGATATCCTTCAACTGGGGGATAATCTGGACACAAGGGATGCTTGTTAACTCCGGGTACGTCCCACATTTCACGTAACTCAAGGAGATCTTTGACATCAGTGGTCCTGAAGTTTATAAATAAATTTAATATAAAAAAGTTTGGCTTTTGTAAAACATTTTTCTTCCTTACAATAAGTCTCCAGGATAATAGTATCCCCAATATGTGCCACTTTTTGTAAATGGACGCTTCACATCCTTACTTGTGTGAAAAAACTTGTCGGAAAGTTCCATTGCCTTATCTACCTGTTAATTTAAAATTAATTTTAAGATGGCTTCTCATTATGAAAATCAAACACAATTTTTACAATTTCTTTCTGAATTCCATGATTTTTTAAGTAAACAAATCCATATTTAGTAAAAGCTTCGTCGAGCTCCTTTGCTTTTTTGTTCCAGTCATCGGGTGACATTTTTCCGATGTTCTCATCTTTTAGAAGAGAGATGTCAAGGATTGGTAAGTAATTGTCCTGCATTATAATATGTGAAAGTACACGTTTGCACAGAGAAACTATAGCCCACAAATGAGAAGATGCACGTAATGACAAATGACGTCTCTTGCAATTTTTAATGAACTATTTATACCGTACTAACTGGAAAATACGAAACATGATTATGAACAATCTACTTAAAGATTCCTCTACATCATTCAATTCAATTAATCTTATCTCAATAACATGAGAACATTATTTCAATTGTTAAAGTGCAAACATCCGAATCCAAGTGGACTTTAATCAGTCTGGTATGCGTGAATTTGTAATGTAATATTTCATAAAATAAATTTTACTGGAAATTAAAATATAGCAACGGAAAAAAATATTTCACTCTTTCATTTAAAAATAATCTCGTTTATTAACAGATTCAATAAATTTATTCAGTTACATAAACTATGCTTTGCTTCTGCTGACACTTAGAAAGACATTGATTGTAAAAGTTTCCGTTTTCGCATAAGCAATTCTTAAATTCAGACCAATCACAGGAACAAGCATTAATTATATGAATTGGTGGTCCGTCCTTAGCCCAGCAACTACATGCAACTAAATTGTGACGATAAATGTATGACATTATTTTATTATCAAAGAAAAATTTAACAATATATTTACTAAATTGCTTAACTTACTAAATTCGGGAAAATGTCCTGGATCTACCACAAAGCATCCGATTTCGTCTATTGTTATTGTCTTGTTCATGGTATTTTGCAGATCTAAATTAGTTTAATTACGAGTGTAATCTAAATGGCTTCATAGTTCAAACATTCTAAAGCAAACAAAAATTCCAAAACAACTAACGAATTACTTACGCCTTGCTTCGGCTGTTATTAAACTAATCAATAAACCAATATACAAGTATGGAATCATATTAAGTTTCACTTAGGACAGACTGGTTGAACTTATTCGGTTATTTCTATCTCTATGATACATTAATGAACTAGAATGCCATCCAACCTACTGGTAATGTTAAAACAACAACAAAGACTGAATGCTGGATTTTATTAAATAGCCCAACTCCATAAATATATCACTGCATAACGGGACCAAATAATATCCCTGATTTCTTCAACAGACTTTTATATAAAACTGACAAATGTCAAGCTTCGGTTTACTTAAAAAGGTCTATTCCATAAGTAGGATCCCATAAGAGAAGGTTCCGGCATTCAAGTAATTTCATATGTCAAAATGTGAATTTGAAATAACGGATCATGACACTTGTGACGATAGGGTTGAACGGAGAAGTAGTTCAGGTTCAAAAGTATTTCATTGTTTTAATTAGGTATCAGATTTTATTATTTTAACCAGGCTGAGCGTAATCAATTTTAGCCAATCCTAATTATTCCGGCGAAAACCAATCTTAGAAATTTTGATTAGTAAATTTCAAATCCACTAAACCATCCAGACTTAATGAAGGATTTTATTCCGAACAAAGAAAGTAATTGTTCCCATCAAAACACAGCATGCTACGATGATCCAAAAATACAATTCCGATGGATATACATCTGTTTGATAAGGAACAGTACAGTTCATTCCCATTATTCCAGCAACAGCTAAAAGTGATATAAGAAAATATTAATTTGAACATGGAAGTAGAAAAAGCCAAACATCATAAAGTGTAAGTATTTACCCTGAATTGGCAAAAATACCTAAAGAAAAGAAAATAAATGTAATGTTTCTAATAGATCTGGAAATACAATAATTAGATTTACCAACGCGATCTCCGAAATTCGTTTCATGACCCTGCTCATATCGTTCGCTTCTCTAGATTGATCACTCGTTACTACGGCCAAAAATGTATCTTGTGATCTTTCCAAAATGTGATTGAAATGATGTAAGTCATGGGTCAAATCACGAAAATCTTCCAATATATCACCGAGTAATCTCATTACAATTTTGTTCACCCTTTTGGAGCACTTCAGTTTCAATTGTCGAAGAATCCTGATTTTCGGTTTAACGAACCTATTATTTCACCAAGACAAGTATTTATTAAAAACCTCACATAAAGGACAAAATTTATTAACATTTTACCTTGAGATTGTGTATACTTGTAGCTCCATGTCA
Source organism: Xenylla mediterranea (assembly GCA_034700645.1). Classification (NCBI taxonomy): domain Eukaryota; kingdom Metazoa; phylum Arthropoda; class Collembola; order Poduromorpha; family Hypogastruridae; genus Xenylla; species Xenylla mediterranea. The sequence continues at coordinate 3,605 of JAQGCY010001227.1, forward strand.
AAATTTCGTCTCATGATATCAGTCATTTCAATGGATTTACTTCCAACTCGAATACTATTAACTTCAGGCTCAATGATATCCATTAAATACTTAGCATCTTGGCTCATTTCCACAAAACAAGAAAACAAAACCCAATCCGGATTCATATTATCACTGGAGTGCATAAACAATAAGTTCAAAAATCCTAAAATATCAGTAATTGAAGGCCATTCCTTGTCGTGAATTGTGATAATAAAGTCTTTGAACAATAAAATATTAAAATCTACATCTTCATTTTCCTTCTTCTCTTTGACATTTTCACACATCAATTTTAATGAGAAAAACGTGTAATGTTTGAAAACTTCCATTTTCTCTTCCGTATTTCCTTCTCGAATATCTGCAAAAACAAGAAACATTCTTCATAAGCAGCTACGCACGGGAATTTAGATCTTCGCTATATGCAGGAAAACTGAAAAACATTTCTCGAAAAAGCAGAGCACGGGATTTTTAATGCCAATCTGGAATTTTCAGTAAAAACATAAATATATTTCGATATTTCCTTTTTCCATATTCTTAAATCCTAAAAAATATTTTTCAGTTTTCAAGTTTCTCTCTATATAAAGCCACGACTCGGGTGGTGAATTTCGAACCTTGAATTGTCAAATCATGCACTCCATAAGAATGGAAAAGAATTAAAAAATCTTGTTCATTTGGGTCGAGTATGTTTAGCCAATAATTCTGAGACTGTAGGAGTTCCGAAAAATTTGGAGACAACTTTTCAATATAATCTGCTTGTAGAAGATTTGTTTTTTGGGAAAAGTATAAATATTTGGTTGGCTTAAAAGTTTTGAACTTATTAAAATCTAGAATTGTTTGGGTACTGTTCATTTTGTCAATGGGAATGTTGAAGCATGGGACAATTGGAATCGTTTCTTCTGCTTCTGTACTCTCAATATCAATTCTCGTATTTCCATCAAAATCAGATTGGCGAAATATCCCATTTTGTGTTTTCTTGAGTTTTTCATAAATTGTGATAACTTCAGTCAGAGATGTGTTTTCAATTGACATTAATCGATTTCTTCGTGGTTTTGGTGATTTGGATCTTGCCCGTGGATTTAGTTTTGGTGTTGTGATATACATCGTAGGACTAGAAGCTCGACATGGATTCTGATTCTGTTAGGCAAACATTTTATGAGACTTTTAATATTGATCTGTAAGGTGCTGTTTTATTACCTGAAAAGTATAGTGTATTGCTTTAGTTTCTTCATCCGATAATATTTTTGAATACTTTCGAGATTTTTTATTTGATTCCAACAATGGACTATTTTCATTTTGCAACTTCCTGTATTCTGACATCTTGAAATTCTTTTTATTAAAACAAACTTTTAACTACTCTCTTAGCAATTGAGCACTAAAGTTTAGGGAAATTAAAATTATCAGGTCGATGTTGTCTTGATTTCTTTTGTATCTTTTGTATTTCTTTAACCAAATTCCTTGCCAGAACTTGTAAGGCCCATTATTTGAACTATAATTAAGAAAAGGCTTTCCTCGTGTTAGTACGAACTAATTCCCGTACTTCATGGAAATATTAGTTCTGTTTCAATACTAATACTAATCCAATACAGATGGTCATTCTTATCATAATGAAAGTGAATAATAACAAAACAACCATAAGTAGTTTTCATTTGCACTATCCCATATCCAATCTTCAAAGTTTGTCTATATTATTATTATATGAATGAGCCTGTTCATATCCAATGTAAATAATTAAATGGTTATCTCAAGAGTCACAAATATCTCAATTATATGTATATGTAAGCCTTCTTATAGATTAAATTATATTGCCGTTATACATTATATCTTTATGTCTTTACAGGAATTATTTATGCTTTACAACTTCTTGACACTTTCGAAAATTCCAATAGCACGTGAGTCATTTTTTCTTCTGGAAGCAGAAGTATTATTGTAAGCTTTCTGTCCATAAGTATTAATTATTGATAAATGTAGGGCATGTATGATGTAAATTGTGAACCAAATAAAATGCATTGTATTGTGATGAATTGTAATACTGTATATTTTGTAATTTTAATACTTAACAATTTATTGTAAACTTTATACACATACTTAATCTGACTAAGTTTTTCATGTCAGGTTGATGGGTAAATCCTTCAGGGTGCATTATATATCATTAAATAAAATAAATAATATATGCATCTTTTCATATTTCAAACTAGTAGCCTTGGACATAAATGCACAGCGTATCGCTAAATTGGAATAATTGTCAAACATAAAATAATTTGCTCGAGATGAAACAAATGTGACATTAAAAGCACTCATCGGTTTTATCTAGGTACCTACTGATAGATAACAAAAATCAATTCCGAGCATTTCGTCCGAGAACTGGTTTGGCTGGGTTAGGGTTTCACAACCGGGTTTACTTATAACGTATTCAACGATGAATTTTAATTTAATGGTAGCTTTAATTTTAGGCTTGAGTGCCGTGAAATATGGAAAGGGACAAACAGAGCTTCCGACTGTATATGAATATTACGCTGGAGAAAATATAACATCGGGTTTGACAGCGGACAGTATGGAGGAAGGATTCCGGTATGCTTTTACATAATATTCGTATACCAACTAACACTGTTCAATACGACAATGAAATAAATAAAATTTAATTTTAAGGTTGAACGGGAAGCCTATTAGGATTTTTAGCGCATCAATTCATTATTTCCGGGTACATCCGACATATTGGAGAGATCGCATGAGAAGAGCCAGAGCATCAGGGATCATTGCAATTGATACTTATGTGCCTTGGAATTTGCATGAACCAGAGAAGGACGTATTTGATTTTGGAAATGGAAATAGAGACATGTCAATTTTCCTAAATCTAAGAGAGTACATCCAAATGGCTCAAGAAGAAGATTTATTTGTCATTTTGAGACCCGGACCTTATATATGCAGTGAATGGGACTTTGGAGGGCTTCCGAGGTAGGCCCGTCTCAATTACTTGCGTAGGCCGTATATTTTTGCAAATAGAAATGCATGTTTAATATATTTAATAGTTGGCTTCTTCGTGATCAAAACATGGAAGTTAGAAGCTCTAATGCTCAATATCACGAACGCGTATCAAAGTATCTAGGAGCAGTGCTTCCAAAAGTTACTGATTTCCAGTTTAAGCTTGGAGGACCCATAATTATGTTTCAGGTATTCTTTTATTTTACAAAGTTTAACCAAAAGCCTTAAGAAATGAGTCGAAAAAATAAGACTATTATTATAGATAGAAAACGAATATGGAGCTTTTGGTACTGCAGATAAAGAGCATTTAGAATTCATCAAAGCTCAATTCGTAAAGCATGGATTGGACGAATTGTTTTTCACTTCTGATTCTCCTCTCACAGCCAGAGACAAAGGAGCATTACCTGGAATTCTTCAAACTGCTAACTTTAATATTCGTCCTTCTGCCCAACTTGATGCACTGCTAAAATTTCAACCTGACAGACCTATCTTAATAGCTGAGTATTGGTCAGGCTGGTTTGACCATTGGCTGGAACCCTTTCATCAAATAACAAGATTATCAAGTAAAGCTTTTTATTTTTACAATCATATGTATGCAACTACGATTATAAATCTTACTTCGCTTTGAATTAGCATTCGCCAATGTCATGAGCACTGTACTTAACAAATACAACGGCTCCATTAATTTCTATATGTTTCACGGAGGGACGTCGTTTGGTTTTATGGCCGGTGCCAACTCTATCCCTAGACAATTGGAGCCAATTCTTCCTTATTATACTCCCGATATTAGCAGTTATGGTAAGCCACTAATTAATAGAACTTGAGAACTGGAGTTGGAAATAAAATAGCACACTTTCATATGAAATAGACTACAACGCACCGCTGTCAGAACATGGAGGCTATACAGCCAAATATTATGTTATTTCTAACGTGACTGAGGCATACAGCCCAGCTAAATTCTGGAGACCAGAGAAACCACAAGAAAATCCAATTAAAATATATCCCACTTTACAACTTACAGCATTTATTCGTTACGATGATATTCTTTCCCAAGTTCCAGACTCGCATATAACTGTTTCTTCATCAGCTCTCTCGATGGAAATGCTACCAATTAATAATGATAATGGGCAGAGTTATGGTTTTATTTTGTACAGAATGAAAGCAAACGTTGGAAATGGGTCCATAATTGAGGTATTGAAACAATATAGAATATAAAATCAATTATTCAAATCTTGTTATATTACAAATTAGGTGGGACGGGTTCGCGATATGGCCATAGTCCTGGTTAATGGCTCAATTCAGACCAAACCTTTAGAATCCATCCCAAACATCGCCCTTGATTTTGGATATTGGACAAGAGAGTGAGTGATTTGGTTCAAGATATATTCAAAAGCTATTATTTTTGTTGTGTAATTTTTCCATCAGAAATCAGTCTCTATCTTTGAATCTGGATAGTACAATGGAAAGAAATGTTGATATTTTGGTAGAAAATATGGGTCGTGTTAATTTTGGAGGTCCAGAGGATTTTAAATTTCAGAAAGGCCTTCATGAGGGATCTGTAAAAATTGATGGCACCATAATTGACAATTTTGAAATTTATTCTTTAGAGTTTAAGTCCAATTGGGTTAAAACGTAAATTACGAAATATTTTATACACAAATTGCGTCATGCAGTTGCAGTTTAATGACATTGCAGGTTGGTAAATTGGACTTCCATTGACCAAAATAGTTTGCCTATGAAAGGTCCAATACTGATACGAGCGTCTTTCGAAATTCTAAACGAGCCTCAAGATACATTTCTAGACATGACAAATTGGCACAAGGGTGTAGTATTTGTTAATGATTTTAACATGGGCAGGTATTTCAAAGGTGGACCAACACAAACAATGTATATTGCAGCTGGATTTTTGAAACAAGGCCAAAACACGGTATTTATATAATTTACACTTATGTTTAGAATATAATTTTATGTTATAATTATAAAAATACATTTTTATTTGCTTAAAATTTAGATTACAATTTTTGAACAATATACAACAGCAAATGAAATAATATTTGTGGATAAGCCAAATTTAGGTCCAACAATAGTGGATATTTTTCCAACCACAGTTCAAGATGACGACTCGACCACAATTCACTACTCCACTACTCTTGGAGACCAAAATGATTTTGCACTAACTCTAAATGCAGGGAATGCTATCGCTACATTAACTTTGTTTTCCATAATTGCTATTTTCTACCCTTAAAATAAAAACAAAACTATCTAACGTACATACAACTCTTGGAGAATGAAAAGTTTACAGGATTACTGAGAATGAACTAAATTATTATTACCAATTGCGGTAATCAGGGTTCGATCCGAGGAAATAACCTGGTAAATATCTATGAGCATGGTTTCCAAAGATCACGTTCAAAGATATATTACATTCTTGAATATGATGTTCTCCAGCTCTTACACCACTGCCGCTAATTGGAACTTTTGTTATTATCACGACCTTTCTTAGTTTAGTCATTGATGTATGCAAATCTTTGATCCAAGAAATCAAATCTGAGTTAAATGAGAGTACACAAGGTAAATCCGGATTGAGTAAATACAACTTTTCCAGAGTTGAAACATTTTTTAACCAGTCGAGCTTCGTGTTCCAGTTGATTAATTCCAATTTGCGTAAATTAGTAAAGGACATTTGAAAATTAGATGGAGGAAATATTCTCGGGATGGACATGTTAAAACAAAGTCTTATGTCATCAATGGATAAGGAAAGTCTAATTGTATTATCCATAATGCGTGACAAAAACTTCTGCAAATCTGGGGAATGGGATATTTGATGTATTTGAACTTCTTTAATTGGCATTTTGTCAAAAATATGTAAATCTTCTTTGTGAACATTCTCAAGATTTCCATTATTTACAAGCCGAAGTGAGGGAACGTAGTTTTTCAAGTTTGGAAATAATGTAAGGTGTCTAGGAATCAAGTAGTGGTGAATCCACAGAATGAAATGGGAAAATCCTGGAGCATAAAGTTTTAGGAATTCTATGGGTTTAGCCCAATTAAATATTGTCATTATGAACAATTTTGCCATTCCACGATAAGTTAAAAATCCTCTCCCTGAGAAACTTATCGACAATTTTTTTAAAGTTTCTGAAGCACCATGATGTACATTGGGTAGATTTATTTGACTCCATAAAGATGAATTGTTGTTAGAAGCAGGTCGTCTTTCATTTATCTTGATATTCAATTCAAGTCTTCTAAGATTCTTAGCATCCTTGGAAATACCGTTGTAAATTTCAAATAAACCTTTATAGTCCGTTACAATTGAAATCTCGATAGATGTTACTGTTGGACTTATTAGCTGAAATGTTTTCAATAATAGTGAAAGCTTATTATTTTCGGAATGAAATGTGTCCGGGCCAAATGTAAACTTTCTATACATATCGTCAGATAATTTCACGTCTTCATTAAATGCAGATAAGTCTTCAATTTTTCCAAAAGTTCTTTGTTGTTTGATACGTTGAATATACTTATCTTTTCCAAGTAAATAAGCTTCTTCTGATGTTTGAATAAAATTTTCTAATGTTTGTATTGGTTGATCTTCCAAGTATTTGATGAACTTATTCACAATCTGCAAATTTTTATTACTTTAATTTACAGCAAAATTGTTAAAACAACTTAAAACAAAAAGGACTTACCAAAATATTATTTAAAAACATTTTAGTTTATTGAGTCAATTCCAGAGCTCTACTTTGTTTATAAATGAGTTAGATTTTATTTGTAATATTATTAAATGGAAAACTAAGAAAAATACTTGTCATGTTTATTTGCAGTATTACAGTTTTAAACTTATACTGAATTTAAAATAAATGAATGTCAGAAGAAATAAAATGTCCAATAAAGTGTGTAAATGTAAATCATATTCTGTATAATTTTCTTCATTTGCGTAAATAGGTTGGGTAATTCCTTAAATTTTCCTGATGCTTAAAAGGTTCCAAAAATAATTTTTACATTCTCAATTTTTAATGCATCAAACATCAGTGGTCAATAAACATCTAGCTTTCCTTGTAATATAGTTTCAAAGTTTTCCTAGTACTCAATAGTCCGGATTAGATTAAAGTATTTTAAAGTACAAAGTAAGACCTGTTTAAAAACAGAAATCAAAGAAATGAAAGGTTAAAAAATGGTACAATCCTCTCATGTACCTGACCTGAAACAACTTATAAATTCTATTCATAAAAGCTCACTCTTCTTTGCCTGTCATATCCCATATATTTATGTTGGTATTTAGAAAAAATTGTTACTTCATTTCATACTTACTTCAGTATTTATTTACAGAAGTACAAGGATTAAATAACAAATACAAGACACGTGTGGGATTTTCATTATAAACTTTTGTCATAGGAAATCGTTTCGGATGTCCAAAAATATAATTTATATCGATTTGATTGATTTAGCTCATTATATCCGGCAGTCTGGTCCGAGAAAAAGATTGAATTACACCAAGCATAATTGATTTCTCGAACGAAAAGTTTTATATTATGTGGTTTCTTACCTATGTAATTAAATAAAGCTCATTAAGGACAATTTAATTCTTCCAGATAAGAAAGGACCAAAAAATTCGAGTGAATTTAAATGACGTCATTTATGCTTTTACTTCTCTACATTAAATAGAAAACTTAAACCGTTAAAGAAATAGAAATATCAAGAAGAAGTAGTTAGTTTTGTATAAAAATGAGTTTATTTTTGGCAATATTTTTTATCATTTTCTTTTTCAATCTACAAGTGGACGGGTAAAAACAATA
>JAQGCY010001228.1:0-11394 GCA_034700645.1 Xenylla mediterranea
TGCTGCTTAAGTGTCACGTCTGTCTGGTTTTCCTTTTGTAAGTAAAATTTCATATTGTTACCATTCTTACTTACGGTTTTGTAATATTCGAGAAAAGAAAAAGGTAAATGAATTTAAATAGAGAACGTAAAAGAGCTCAAAAGTTCAAAAGATTGAATAACATTGAATAGAATAGAATTATAAGAATTTTCTCATTCTTTCTTTTCTTTCTCGGTGAAGTAAATGATAATGTAAAATTTGTCCCCTGAGAATGAAATTTGTACCTTTACTTTTACATTAAAAAAGCCAAAGAAAAACGGCATGGATATGGACGGACGTGGAATGAGAATATTAAAATCTCATTATTGTAGAACAAGAACATAGTAAAAACTACGCATTCATTCTCAGGAGTTCGACTTCTTTTCCTGGAAAAATAAAAGAAGGTAAATGTAAAGAAAAAATATAAAAGAAATTTAAACGAAAGAAAGAAAGTCATCATAATTCCTTTGAGACTCACGTAGCAGTAGAGTGGATCAGAAGGTATCTTAAATTTACCAAAAAGATTGGTTTGATCAGAGAGACAGACCAAGAAGGGAAAGTACAAAAAAAAGTTGAAAGACATTTTCACTACATTTTGGGAATTCAAAGTGAAAGTATACGTAGACGTACATACATAGGAAATTAAATGATCGAGAACTGAGTGAGTGGACTGGACGTGGACACGGACACGAATATGATGAAGCTAGCCTAGCTTGGGATTTTTTTTATCCCTCTGGGTTTTCTACTTCTTTTTTGTATTTTTTTTTTCAACTAGCCAGGATCTAGCACCTTTGAAGCGGAAAATACGTAGAGAGAAAGTTTTTAGAAAAAAGAAGCTTGTCCAAGGTCTTAACTGTTAAGAAGTAAGAGTTTAACTATACCCTCCACAAATTTAGCTCTATTCTTTTCACTGATTTTACAAAGATTGTCAATTTTGGGACTTAAACGCTTTTTTCAATATGGAAATACCCGATGGCTATAACTTTCACTTCATGTGCTTCTCCTTTTTTTCTCATCCAATCTCTTGAGAAAGTTTGGGTAGATTGTCCACTTCAGAATTTATTTATCTAACTCTTCCTAGCCTGCTTAGTGTGGCTTCTGTTGCTTTTAAGTTGTTGGGAAAATGTGATGCTCATAGGGAATGAATTTCAAATTTAGACGTATTGTTCACACAACTATTGGAAATTATGGACGAAAGCTTAGAAAGAAAAAATGTGCCTTGAGTATCTTATCTGAAACAAATATGAAGTTGCTACAAATTCACCAAAATCTGCAAAACAAATTACTAAGCCGCTAATTTTTTATCGTGCATGCCTATTATAACGCTATATTTATTTTTAACTTTCCAGGCCTTTTGAGCAATAGCAATAGCCCGTATTTAGTACGAATACGAATTACTTCACCATAGTTCAAGCCTTTTCTTTTACTTGGTTGTGGTTTTGTGTTATTACTTTTTTAGAACAAATACAAGAGACTATCTTTGAATAAAATAAAAGATCAATTTTAGAAAGTAAAATATTATTCGGTATTAGTAATTAGATGTTACAAAAGAACAAAGTCAAGTTTTTATGAATATAAAACATCATAAAATGGAGTAGAGCACGACTGATTTGGGAAAATGGAACATATTTGTTTTAGTTTGTGTTATTGTGTTACCTCGCAAATATAAATTTAATAGACAATTAGCTACTTGACGTACGGATCTATTTTTTAATACGTAACGCAAGAAAATACGTAAGAATTAAAATTCTTACGTTTTCAGCGTTACGTTTACGTATTTTTTAATCGTTACGTATACGGAAGTATCCTTCTCCTCCGTCAGCTGTTCCGTATTACCGATCTTGGGAAAACTCAAGAGAAAAAAATCAAGTCGCCGGCGCAAGCTGGAACTTCTTTTGCTCACTCTCAACTACGCATGTTGCACATGCGCAATCAACTCAGCTGCTCTGAATTTTATCTTCTTCAGCCGTACGTTAAAATGAATTACGTATTTGCTGTAGCTAACTATGCTTACGGATACGCAATACGTAAACCGATCTTTTAAAATTCTTACGTATTTTTCTGCGTTACGTATCCGTTTACGTATTTTTTAGCTAATTGTCTAATAGTACTATTAGTTCTTTGTAACCTGTTTAAGAATATATCAACCTGATTATAACAAGGACATGTACATATAAATGTTGATTCCCCTATTCGGTTGTATAGATAAAGAATTAACTAAATTTAAATTTATTTGATCATGGTTAAATTATTCACAAGCAGAAATCTCATTAGAAAGGTGTAAAGAAAAATACACATCTTTAAACTAAATTTATAATGAAGTCACTTGCAAACTTAAACCACACGAACGGACTGGGATTTTACAATGTATAAACAACTAGACCCGGCAAAGCTCGCTTTGCGTTTTTTTTATTGGATGACCAATTGAATTACGAATTTGATTTTAATAAAAGTTCTAACTATTTAAATGAATGAGCAAATATTCGTTGTATGCTCCCGATGTGATAAAATTTTCTATTCTTAACATATAGCAATTTAATTAAAATTTAAATCTTACTCGTATTTCTTTGAAATTTGTTTAACTTTGTCAAGTTATGTCTATTACAAAGACCAATATGAATGGCTCCCCTAGTTTCTCACGTAAGATGAGAAAGATAAAATTGATTAATAATTGCATATTAAAAATAAAATTATAGCCAAAAGTGTAGGATATTTCCATTGAGAGGATGTGTGGTTAAGTTAAGCAAACATACTACTGGTTATAATCTATAATTGGAAGTATTGTTCATTGTAGTTGATTGATTGTTGATTGAACCTAGTCTAATACTCTTACAATAATTCTGTACATAGACTGCACAATTACAATTTACTGAGTTAGAAGTGACAATAGAAAAAAATTCAAGGAGATAAATAATTTAATGTGATTCTTATAATTAATCTTTTGAAAGCTGTTTGTTACAGGCAACTGTATAATAGGTTCCCCTTCCCCTATTGTTTTACACAAAAAACAAATTAAAATTTTAACTTTGTTGAAATTATGACTAAGACTACTCACCAACAGTGCTTTTCTTCGTTGCCAACAGCAAACTAAATGCCCGTCTGACCAATTTATCAACTAGTGTTAATTTCCTGTATTTTTGAAATCAATTTTTCCTGCATTAGAAACGTACATAGTCTTAGCATTAGCTGAGTTGTGTCATAAAACCTCGGATTTTTTTGACAGGAAATCTGGTATCCGGTAGAAATACAACAAAAGTAAGTAAAGTTTAGTTCTGAAAGAATTACTTACAATTCAAACAAAAATTTCAAAATAAATTGTTAACTTAAAAATGCTGCACTATGGGCTTTCGTACAGATTTGAATTTAAAGCTCATTTTTTTTAATTGCTGTAGAATAAATTTCTTTTTGGTAGTAATGGATGAAGCGATAAAAAGTCAAAACTTGATCTAATGCATATTTGTTGTGCCACCCTGCAAAATTTGGTATTATTTTCATAATTTTTATGACGATTCTAGCAGTGAATTTTTATGTTTGTGTACTGTGTTTTATTGTATTTTTATTACTACAAATGTTTAATCAACATGTACATAATGTTAAGAAAGATTCAGACTCGTGATTCAATAATATTTTTTTATTTGCTTTAAATGCTAGATATAAACACCGCTTATGGCTACACAATAACAATGTGACATATTAGTATTAGTTTGTTTCACCTTATAATTATATTGTTTTTTTATTACAAGGACCTTATAATAGAGGATCCCCTATTTTGTTCTGGAGAAATTGTTTTAATGAGTTTAACGATCGATTGAAATTTACTTCAGTTTTGACTAGATAATCGTACAAATCTGTGTAGGAGGTTAAATTAAGAATTACTATGTGTAACTAATTTTATAATGACATTAACGACCAATTTTTTTTAAATTTTAAAACAACTATATTCAGCAGATCGATTAGCATCTTTGTATACGCTCTGATTTTATAATCAAAGTACTATCAAACAATAAATTTGCGAACTTATACAAATGCGGCGAGGTATCAAATTGTTAACATAAAAGTAGAATTTGAATCTTCTTCGTAATCGACTTGCAAGATATGCCCAGAACGCAACATGAGTAATGAGTAACACGATCTTTTGCTGAATGCTATAACACTGAACAATTTAATAGGTCAGCACATTCAATGTCGTCACGTCAATATGTAACATTAATGAGTCGTGCAATTTTGGCTTATCCTATCACTTATTTTCGGGAACAATAAAAATCAATCGGTTAAATTCAATAGTGACTAATATGGAAAGATGAATTCAGATGAGGAATTCAAGTGTCCAAACTGCGCTGACAAACTTAAAGTTTGGCGTGCAATCTCTTTAAATTGCCTCTTTGTGGATTTTTCGTTCAAATGTCTTCTGCTTATTATAAGGACCTGTAAAACTGGTACCCCTAATTTGTTCAACAAAGAAAATTAACTTAGCAAACTTTAATTAGATTTCAATCAATTTGATTTTGATTATAAAACTACTCACCAACATGGTTTTCTTCTGTTGCAAATGCCAAAAGAAAACTAAACTATTGAAAACCGAACCTACTAATTTTTAGCTTGTATTTTTCAATGTATTCAATCTTTCATCATAAACCAACTAATTAGAAGAGGTGTGGTTTAAGCTCTAATTACTCAGTTTTCAAAGAAAATGTGGTTTCCTGTCGTGGAGATACGACAGACCTCAGCTATGTTCTTACAATAGACATATGATTTACAAGGAGTACTTGCATATGTACTGATTTTCCAGGATTTATTAACATCATAAGGCAGGGCAGATAACCCTAACCATGAATAAAAGGATTATATTCTTTGTATATTTTTTTTACATTACAATTATTACTGCAGATTAATTAACTTCCAGATTTTGAATTGTTGAATTTGATTGAGTTTATTTAAGTCTCGAAGTACACATTACAAGCATAAGTAAACCATCTAAACAGATGTGAACTGAAACATGACTAACTACAATTTGCGTCATCACATAAAAATAAAAATGATATTATAAGATATTAATCTCCTGAAATGTCATAAATTACATGGAATCAGAACGTAACTCAAGCCAAATTAATTATAGAATCTAAACAAACTGCATGCACTCGTTATTGCCAATTATCATCGTATCATGATTACCTTCAGCTTCACCACGGGGTTTACTTTGGATATCTTATTTCTTGATGTATGAAGTATGATATTTTTTACGAAGTCCCAAAGTGAAAGTAAAAGAATTTCTACGAATGCGAATCTTAAATTTAATTTTTTGTCATTAAGTGGAAAAGATGCTTTAAGAAACCTGATACTTTTGTCTAATTCTCCAATTTCAAAAAATCTTAATTTTTAATAAGAATTCTTTCTCTGCTGGAGATTCGAATTTGAAGCTTATATAAAGCTTTGATTTTAATTTCTGTAGGATTTAGTACAAAAATATTCCTTGAACTCTTTAAAACCTAAAAACTAAAGCTTTCAAATTTTAAATCAATAGCAATATAAATATGAGTGCACTTGCAAAATTTCCAATTTTTGTTGCAACAATTCTAACAATAAGTTTAGGCACAATATTAGCTAGTCCAATTGTTCTTAATGATCAGCAACTTGGCAGTGAAGTTGAATTTGAGGGAGGATTAGGTGAATATGGTACACACTGATTAATCGTAGCTGTAAATTTTAGTGTCTGTTTTCACTCTCAACTTTGATCATTTTTTTTTTTGAATTGCAGTAGATGCTGAACCTGAACAAGATTTATGGATTCCATCCGTGGTTAAATCAGGTGGATTTTGGGCACCACACCCAAGCGATTTTACTCCGATGCGAAGATTAGAATCAAGAACTCGTAATATAAATTGGTCAAGTAAAAGAGTCAAACCCTATCATCCTATTGCTCGTCAAAATCCATTAAATTCTCAGGATGAAAATGTTTTCGAGATACCAATGCGTAAGCAGGCATAATTTTAGAATTTTGTTGTTTTGTTACTGTAATTGAATCCTTTACTAAAGTAACGCTGTGATATGTTGTTTAGCTCCAGAAAAACGACAAAGCCCTGGAAGTTATCTACTAATGAAGCTTGGACGAACCACAGGCAGCAGAAACGGTGGCGGCCAAACTGGTCGTGGAACAAATGGAAGAAAGTAAAATAAAAATACAAAATTGTAGTATCGTACCTAATTCTTGGAGAAAGCATGATTACTCCATGACTATAAAATTGTATTTGGAATTTCAAAAAAGTCTACATTTAATTCTTAAAATTTTAAATTTCCATAATAATATCTATATTTTGAATTTTTGAGTCAAGTATGGATGAAAATGCTGCTGCATTTAGCCACAATTTCAATTCATAAAATACCTATGTATAAGTAGTTCAGAAACTGGTGTATTTATATAGTGATAATTCCAATGATTTTTTTTTAAACATTAGTTACACCATACGTATAACTGTGTGTTAGTAATTAGTATCATCTTTTCATTCATAGGTATTAATTCTTACAAATATTTCAATTCAAACTTTGTGCTTTGCTAATTAATTTATTGAGTAAAATTATCAAAAATTTGTTTGTGGAATTAACATGATTAGTTAAATTTAAAACTGTTACATAATGATAAACTTATAATTTGTCAAATCTTCTGTCATTTGGCTTGTCTTGCATAGTTTTAAGTTATTGGAAATTTTTGAAATGCTCTAGACACATTTAATCTTATATTTCCTAATAAATCCTAATGTTCTTTTTTCGTTCATGTTGCAATTAACATTTCAGTACTAACGTACTACTAATTATTACCGTACTAGTACTTGACGTGCATTAACTAAGCTTTACTCATTTCCGTTTTGACAATGCAATGAGTCAATGGCCTGAGCCTGTTCATGCATTCCAATGGAATTGCTGGCTTGCAAAAGAACAAATTTTGAAAGGACAGTGACAGAATTATTCAAATCCTAATTCTCAATAAATTGTATTCTATTCATACGGTTCAATTTGTAATTATTCTTCTGTGACGTGTCTAGTTTAATTGCTACGTGGCATCTTACTCATCCACATTGCACAATGAGCTTTAGCTGGGCTTAACACTTTTCATTCCATTCAATATGTTCGAAGCAAGCAAAAAAGTATTGACTAAAAGGATTTAAGTTTTTGTAAGTATAAATAAATTTAATGTAAAATCAAGGTGTACTAGAAGAATTATTGGTTCAAAATCAATCACAATCTCATTTTGCGTTAATTAATATAAACGTAAGAAGAAGAAAATATGACCATTCAGTTATTTGTGGATAATCCAAAATTCTGGCCATACATGGAAAGCAGTTATCATCCAATTAAAGATGAAGGTTCACAAAGAGTCCTTAGCTGTGAAAGTAAATCTAAAGTTATTTTTTAGAAATAAAACAGTAAATGTAAGTTGTTTGCATTTTTCAAAACAAAAAATGTCTTTGTTTTTGTAGTAATAGTCTAATATTACTGCCATTTTTTACAATTTATTCCTAGATTTTCCAAATCTAGATTGATGGATATATCATTCACTGGTTTTAGTTTTTTTTTTAAGTCGTTAATTTAGCAATTGAACAGTAATAACTTGTCATTGTGTAACAAAATTCAAAAATTTTTAAATAATTTTTAATGTTAAAGAAAACTTACATACGCTTATACTTAAATATAGAATGTGCAGATTGACCAGTGCTGGTTTTTTTTTCGTAGCTGCCTATATATAGCTTTAAATAATTATTTTTAAACAGCCAAGTGTTAACTTTGCACGGTTTTTCAAATTAAATTACTGAAAAATTGAAGTACGTTTATAAAACTAAAAGAGCCTGCTTCGTTTAACATATAATTGAAGATATGAATTCAAAAGTACTCCTTCAGAAGATGCTGTGAAACTATAAGTCCACGTTATTTTGTAGCAAATTAAACATTATATGTAAGTTATTTAGTTGCAGTTTTTAAAGGAAATCTTGGTAATTGTACTATTTATAATTTGTTTGTAGATTTTCTTAAGGTTAGACAGATACCGGTCGAAATATCTTTCATTGATTTCAATTTGTTTTCATCGTTACTTGTTGTTGTTAGTTTAGCAAGTGGACAGTATACTGGGAATTGTGTAAAGAAAAACAAAGGTTTCAAATTTTAACATGTTAAAATTGCAAAAATATCTTACATGATCCATCATCATTATTCCTAATGCTTATGCCTTTAGAAAATGTGTCTTAGCTCTAGCACTAGCTGCAAATAATATAGAGCTATTATTTTTAAGCTCCCATGTGCCATATGCAAAAGTTATTCTGAAAAAGTAAAATAAGTATGGAAAAGTGACTGTTTCATTTATGAACAATTATAATCCCATTTCTCGATATTTATTTATTGAAAATTCAAATGATAATGAATTTCTTGGAATTTACAATTTTTCAAACATTTAATTTCAATTAAATTATTTACGTGAGAAAAAATAAAGCAAAATGTATAGAATAAATATTGTTGTTGTTGTTATTATTCTTTCTTTAGCTAATTATAATTCTTGCTCCAGTTTCACATTTCCGTCCAAATCAGACAAAATTACTTCAGTTTCCATACTGCTAACAGTGCTACTTGTAGTTGACAGTGGCTGTGGCCGTCCGTTACCTTTGGTTTTTGTAATTGGATGATTTCCAAAACGAATTCGATATCGTTTCGGAGAAGGATTATCAGAATGAATTTTGAGATGTCGAATCATATGAGCTTTTCGTCCAAATTCCCTTCCACATATATAACAAGGAAATGTTTTTCTTCCATTTAGTGAAATTTTCTGATTTGTTGGATAATAAGCCCTTTGTTTGGTATTGGTTGTTAGTTTTGGATTTATGATTTTAGCTTGAGGAACACTTTGACTTTTAGTGTGTTTATTTTTATTATTCTTGGCTTGACATTCGTGGTAATGTTTTTCTCGGAAATAATGATTTGCCGTTTGTTTTGTAAAGGTTTCTCCACATTCCGGACATTGATATAATTGTTTATTATTGACATGAAGTTTGAGATGGGCTGAGAAATCGGAACGTTGAGTAAAGGATTTACCACAAATTTCGCATTGGTATTCAGTAGTAATGGTTGCGATTGGGGTTTGACTTTGAGATTTCAAGGAACAGGATGACGATGACAATGATTCGAAAATTTTGATGTCATTTTTGGTTTCTTGAACTATAAATAGAAATTAAAATGATGTATAATTTGCTCCAATCTAATAGATCATAAAACGGACAGCCCGAAGCCCGATCCAAGTTTAGTTTTAGACAAAGTTCAAAGCTTTGTTCTAGAACTTTAGACTGTAAATAAGGCATGAGCTGGTGAATTTTGTCTACTAGCTTGGATCGGGCTCAAGCAAATTAAACGTTGGCCTTACAGTTTCCGCTTCCTCCTGGAGCAGCAGGAAGCTCATGCTCAACTTGATAAGAATCGTCTTTGTCTTGTTCTTCAACTTGGAAATTTCCAGCTTCTGCAGGTGTTTCTAGCTCCATTTGTCCAAGTCCAGCTCCACTAAATTGAGTAGCAATCTCCTCCGTTTCATTATGATACTGTAAATGTAACTCCGAATTCCGTTCCGGCAGTCCGTTACCGTTTGCATTTGCAATAATTGGAGGATTTTGATTTCCAATACGAATTTGATATCTTTTATTAGTAGAATGGTTATCCTTATGAATATCAAGATGTCGAATCATATGAGCTTTTGTACCTAATTCCCTCCCACAAATATAACACGGAAATTTTTTTGTTTCCTTTAGTGGATAATGAACCTTTGGTTTAGATCTTGGTTTCGGATTCTGATTTTTCATTGCTTGAGGAGCTTTTTTAATGCTTTTATTATTAGATTGAGTTTTGACCTGTGCCTCTAGAGAATTTGAATTTGGAAAATAATGTCGGTGACGGTTCAAGGCTCGTTTATTTGAAAAGGCTTCCCCACATTCAGAACATTGAAATAAATATTTCTTATGGAGATGGGCTTTATTGTGATGAATTGTGAAATCGGAACGCTGAGTAAAGGATTTACCACAAACTTGACATTGGTATTCAGTAGTAATAGTTGGAGTTGGAGATTTGGAGAAAGTTGATGATGATGATGGGAAAATTTTGATGTCATTTTCTGCTTGTGTTTCTTGAACAGTAACTATGTAAAAAAAAAAAAAAGAACAGTGAAAAAAATTAGTTTTGACTACATCTAAAGCTTTTTGTTCTTCAACTTTAGATTGTTAATGAGCCGGTTAATTTGGAAACTTGCTTAAGATTGGGCTTGTTTAATATTATACAAGGCTTACCGTTTCCACTTCCTCCTGCAGCAGCATTATCTAAATCATTTTCTTGGAAATTTCCACCTTCTGCACGTGCTTCCAGCCCCATTACTCCAAGGCCACTAAATTGAGCAGTAGCAGTTTCCTCCGTTTCATTATGATACTGTAAATGTAACTCCGAATTCTGTTCTTCTTTGATATTAATAATGACCTCAGGCTCAATGCCAATGTCGATTCCATGTCCATGTCCATCTATTGTTGAAGTTGGGTCTTTAGCTCGTGCTCCTGCTGTCCTAAATGGGGGATGACCATGACAATGGGGCGTTTGGGGTAGTTGTACTTGTACATGGAATTCTGTTGGAAATCCAGATTCATTTCCAAACCTTGACAGAATCCAACTTAACAATGTGTCCATTTGAGCCTGGAGTTGGGACACATGGGACTCAAGGTCCTGTAATTTACGTGACACTGACACTGTTGACATTTTATCTGTTTGATAGTTCCTTTCTGGAGACAATTGCCTGCACTATTAACATTCAGTCTCGAAAATTTTCAGTGCCTTAAATTTCACGAGTTTTCAGTTTTATCACTTATAACAGTTTAGAGCCAAAATTTTTGGCAGTACATTACATTCTAAAAAAAAACATCTGTCATCTTTTGCGCTAATATGCAGCAGTATTGAGATTCTCATCTCCCATCTGAGTGGAGACGCGACTTCTATTGTCCGGATCCGGCATTTACCCCTTGATCTCGGACGTAATATAGTCTCTTCCAATTGTACTTATCTGCACATCACAGTCCAAAGATGTTAAACGATAATGATTAGGCGTGTTCACGCGGTGGATTGGTAGTATGATTTGGTATGGAGGAAAGGAAAGTTGTTAAACGATAATGATTAGGCGTGTTCACGCGGTGAATTGGTAGTATGATTTGGTATGGAGGAAAGGAAAGTTGTTAAACGATAATGATTAGGCCTGTTGACGCGGTGGATTGGTAGTATGATTTGGTATGGAGGAAAGGAAAGTTGTTAAACGATAATGATTAGGCGTGTTCACGCGGTGGACTGGTAGTATGATTTGGTATGGAGGAAAGGAAA
>JAQGCY010001229.1:0-11391 GCA_034700645.1 Xenylla mediterranea
AGTCGTAGCATTGGTATAGCGTACTATGTTTTTAGGAAAAATGAATTCGTTCATTTTGATATTATGCATCTTATTTTCCACTCCATTTTGTTTTGGAGAGCTAGTTGATCCTGCAACAGTCAAATGCGGTGTTGATGAGTATAATTGGTGTGATTATTCGAACGGGAAAATTAGAGGAGGTTTGGCTCCTCGAAAATGCGGTGGGATCTGTTTATGCGAAGGTAAAAAAAAAGGAGGAAAATGTCAACTTCTACGTTTGATAAGGTGTTTCGAGCTGGCTCTGGGACAGAAAGAATTTCGAAAAAATCAGCTCCAGAACTTTGGGGTTTTTCGAAAATAAAATGTACACCTAATCCCTCATAATCTCCCATGTATATTGTTTTTTTAAAAACACTATATATCGTTGGAGCCGCTTTGAATTTTGTCGAACTGTTGCTGTCCCAGTATCAGCTCGGAACACTCTGTCAAACCAAGAATTAAACTTCGAAATTGTAGTTTTCAAGTTGACATTGCCAATGTTTTCCTCCGTGCTGTAACAAATGCGTTGTCACTTGAATTACTTAAACAAAGTACATCTTGAACTTTTAAGGCCACCCATCGTTCCATGGGGACAATCTGAACTGGATAGGTAACCAGTGTGTGACTACCGAAGGACACGCTTGTGGACACAGTACTGATAAAACGATGTTTGTCGCATGTGAACCCGGAACTGATTGCATTGCTGGGCGCTGTAGAAAACCCGACTTTGCAAAAAAACCTTTAGGCTCGATCTGTCAAGACAGTGTTGAATGTTTAGACGGAGCGAATTGTCGTCCTCATTTCATGTACTCACCACCGCTCCCAATGCCAATACCAGGTCGCCGTAAACGGGCAATACCGCCCGTATTCTGCTGTACAAACAGAGAAGAAGAATTTGACTATACAGAATATACAAGGGATACCGTACCATGCAAAATTCAATAAACAATTGAAATACTATGCAAAATTTGAAATGAAATCATTATTATTATTACAAAAAAATTATACTGTCATAAATCAAATCAATTGAGTCAATAAAAAATAGTTGTAATGTACGACAGTAGTAATAATAATAACTAATGCATTATTTATCGTAACTTCAATTTCATTTTATATTCATGCCTCTTAATATCATTAATTACATACGAGGATATGAAATCCAAACAATTATACCAGAAAACAAGATATTTCCAAACAGTGTTCCACTCAATTCAAATTTTGTTTAGTTTTTTACGAGGAAATGAAATGAAATTAATTATACGAGAAAATAGAATATATTTCCAATCAGTGTTCCACTCAATTCAAATTTTGTTTAGTTGATTTTAGTGCTACACTTCTTTTCAAGCCAATTGAAGTGAAAAGTTAATCAAATTAGTTTAGGATTTTGTGCGAGATTTTGTATCTTCACTACAAGGGTGCAAGAAGATTTGATTTTTCTTGTTAATGTTGTGATGCTCGTAACCCTAAAAAACAAAAACGTAATCCAACAACCATTGTCATTGTTATTAGACTATAATTTACCTTTGACCAATCATAGCTGACAGCATATGCAAATATTTGCCCTTCAGCATTAAAGGAACAACAAGTAATAGGTAGATCCATAGCTTCAGATGACTTAAGTTTGGTACGAGCATCCTTATCCCAGTAACTGTATCTTCCATCTGAGCCAACAGTGGCCAGAGTTCCATGAATTGGATGAAACTTAATATCATTTACCTTAAAGAATTCCCATTTACATTATTAATCCTTGTAAAACAATATAGGAGTAGACAACTTACCGGAAAGATATCTTGGTAGCCATTATTTACACCATTGGACCTATGACATTTAAAAGTAAAGTTGTCCTTTGGATTTTGCGAGTTAACATACTGAATAGCCACTCGACCTTCAACACTTCCCAAAGCAAAACCTTTGGATAATCAATACAAACAATTTTAAATATAATCAAACTAAAAAACGAAAGGCATACAAAAACAACTAACCAGTAGGTTGCTTGTTTTTATCCTTGAATATAGCAACACAACGATGTTGGAATTTGAGAGGAGAATCCATGCGTTTAAATTCTGTAGGAGTGTTATCCAAGGAATATATAATGAGACCACGTCCAGCCGTACCCACAACCGCCATGGGGTAATCAACATCCACACAGTAGCAACGTTCAGGAGTTTGGATTGTTAAAATAGGATTTGGAGATCTCATATCCCAAAACTAATCAAAACAAAAGTAAAACACAGGTTATACAGCTTTATAGTCGCGCACATTCAAAGAACCTGTACCTTAATAGTTTTATCCCATGAACTAGTCATGACACAGGTATAATTAGAAGCCTTGACGTAATGACATGATTTGACTGGTGCTTCATGCTGGGCAATTTGCATGGACTGATTTGTAGCCAGATCCCAACATTTGACAGTTTTATCCGTACCAGCCATAAAAACTTTGGAGCCATCATCACTCCAACAAACATCAAGTACAGGACCTTGCATTGACTGCATGGATTTCGGTGCTGTTTTTCCAGTAGCTCTATCAACTTCCCACAACCTCACCTACAAGATATTAGCATATAAAATCCATCACAAGGTACATTAATAAATACTGGTATATTACATTGTTATCCCAACTCCCAGCTACAAGAAAAATTTGTTGGAGTGGGGGTGGGCTGAATTCTAAGCAAGAAGTAGCATCATCAGGTGGGGATTCAAGTGGGATATCTTGATTAGCAGTTGTTCCAGTTTGTTGCATTCCAAGAGTTGTGCCTACTGGTTTATTTTGACCAAAACTACCAAGTGGGGCTGTCCCAAATCCTGAAGTAGCACCTCCACCAAACATTCTGGCTTTGGTATGGTATAGGTACCCTTAGTTCAGGAATACAAATCTGAAAGGAATTAAGGACCACGGTTACATGACAGTACGATTAGTTGATTTGACCGGAAGAACTGGTGACAGTTTGAGTGAGTGATTTATTGAAAGTCTTACCTTGTATGTACTGTGAATGGAATGAAAATAAGCTGATTAATCCTAACTATAACTAAACTTTAAAATGAACTGTACTTTAATTTTTTGCCCTTTGTTGTATACTTGATCCGAAGACCCAATCTATTAAAAAAGTGAAGATGGAAATGGATAAAATAATAGAATAAACATGGAAAATTCCTCCCGCTTGCTTCGCAGGAATTAGGATGAGCATGAGTAGCCTTGGCTTTGGCCTCAACTTGAAAAAATGCGAGCCAAATGCCAAATGTCCGGATCCGACTCCTCAATTGTCAATTCCTCTTTAGAATTGTTTTGGTTTCTTACTTGTCAGTTCGCACGTGCTTTCCCTGCCTGTGCCTGCCTAAAAATGTCATTGATTGATTGTTAGTTGTAGTTCCAGGTATCCAGTCTGTTAACTGCGTTCTTCGCAATTGATGATGGTGTATGTGTACGAGTTATCAGTCTTCCTGTTCCTCCTCCCATCCCGTACTGCTGTCCAGCGCCGTTCGCCCTAGCTACTAATATGATATGGTAAACTTGTTTCATTCACATTACACAGTCACAGTCAACAGTTTAAACTTTTAGAGCTATAAAAGATTCCATGCTAATTTTACGTCTGTATGTTATTTCCAGATTCTTTGGCCTACAACTACCACCCTTGCAATCACAATCACAATTGTCCACTAAATAAATCCTAATCCACCTCCAACATGTCATCATCCTCAGATGAGGAAGAGGTCTTCAAATTAAAAGCAGCCATTGACCCATCCTTTGCACTAGAACCTCAGTATACCAATGGTAATTATATCTATTCTAACTTCTAAGGCTTTTAACAGAAATCACAAAGTTACACTGATTTATAATTTCTCCTTCAGGTACCATAAACACAGTCCCGCAAAGTAATCGTCCCAAGGAATCCAAAGTTTGGGAATCTGGACATACATATGAAACCATTCAAATTGGACCAGAAGCAAAATGTTTCTTAGCCAAAAGACTCAGTGAGGCCCTGGACAAGTAAGTAGTACACTTCTGTACAAATTTATCAGCTAATTCCTTCTATTCTGACTAGACAAATTAAAATGGTCAAACCAAAGACTAAAGGTTCTGATGTAAACATTGAGGAAAATGAAAACTCGGCTGGAGTATATCTCTTTAGCAATTCTCCATTTAAATTCACTTCCGCTGATTTCAAGAATTCGGAAATTCCTGATCCTCCGTGTAAAAAACGGAAGAAATCCAAAATCGAAAGGAGAAAAATAAAAGAATCCGAAGACGAAGAGTCAGATGATGAAACTACTAAACTAAAATCAGTTGCTGTATCTGCAGACTGGGTACTCAATACTAAGTACTAGGATTAATAACAGGAACAATAATTATATACAAATTCAACACTTGTATGCTCGAATTGCAATAACTTCGTCAATTATGTATTACTGTATAACATGCTTCAACTCACATGTATCTTATTTTTTCGATGCAAAAGTAAGTATCCTAGTCTACGCTACATTGCGAAATTTTTTAGTATAAAACGAGACTAGGTTAAAATATAAATAGGATAAACTTTGAAATACAGAATTAAAACAATAAAACAAATACTTTTAAATTGGGTAACTTGTAGTTAATGCCTCGAAAATCGATAAAATTTGGATTAAATATAGGTACTTAGGCATTGAGTTAAAAATATTGGTTAGATTACGAAAGAAAAATACTGAAAAGCTACACCAAGAATTTAGGAATTTAACCTGAGAACATATTGCCATAAATCTGTAAAGAGAACTGAAGTTTAAAATAGGTAGCGTGCCCGAGTTGAAAGAACGTTGTTCATTAGTAAAATATAGATATGGACTTGAGAGGAGACTTAATTTTTTGCAAGCTAGAAGGATCATTGGGCTTGAATCCACATTTTTTCTCACCACTTCCGGCTCCAGAAGCACTCATGTTTAGTTTGTTAATCCTTTCTCGAATTTCTTTCATATTGGAACTCATTCTTCGGAAAGAAGCTTCTCCATCAAGACTTGGCGAGGCCGTGTGAAGAAGGTGCATGATTTTGGCTTCATTAATATTCTGGTTCTGTAAATTTCACGACAAATAAAAGGTAAAACTTAAAGCAACTTAGTTCAATAACAGTTCAACTTACTGATGCTACCACCGTTGAACTTAATTGTCGCATTCCGTTTTTGACTTGTTCAACACTAATGGAAAGTCGTTTGTTTTCTATGCGTAAGGTCTTATTTTCTGTTTGAACATTGTTTAGCTCATGAGTCTTGGTTTCTAACATTTTAGTTAATCTATTGATTTCGACTTGCGCATTTTCTAATTGAGCAATTAATCCGTCGCAAGAGTTACATTCCGAAATCGAACTCTTTGAAGGGGATGAATCGAGTGACATTGAGGTTGGGGCTTCTTGTTCTAAATTTAACGAATTGTTCATATCACAGGAGTTTTCACTGTTTTCAGCACACTTTTCTTCAATAATGTTTACGCCAATATTATCTTTGTTTTCTTGATTTTTCTGGAGTTTAGAATGTTTCTTGCTTCTCTTGGTAGTCTTTCTTTCAGTGTTTAAAGTATTAGGCTAAAAAATAAAACAATGTATAAAAATAGTTAAGTTAAAAATACAAAATCCTTTCACAAATGCAATAAGACAAAGTTACAAACTACCTGAAGCGCTGCCGTCGTAGTATTTTCCTCATCTTCTCCTCTTCGATGAAACACAACTTGGAGCTGGTCAGGTGAGTATTTATAAAGCTTAGGAGTTGGTTGAAAAAGTGATTGGAAATTGGAAGTTGGGGTTGTTCGTACTGGAGCTGAGTGAACTTTAGCTAGTTTAGGAAACTCTTGTACGCCTTGATACTGAGACCCCATTATATGGCAAAGGCAGTTTTACGTTCTATTTAATAGGTCCGTGAAATCTTTATTAACGTAAGGCCTGGTATCCTGCGATCTTGAACTCGAAGTTGCTGAGTATGAATGAGTATAGGAGCTAGAAATAGATAAACCAATGGAACAAAATTGTATGAACAAAGACAGATAAACTAAATAAAAACTGTTAACCTACCATAAGCATCAGCATAATATGACACAAACATTAACTATGGCTTCCGCAGTGTATTGTCTGAACCAATTGTGGATTCTTCGATACTGTTGAGTATGGAAATGGAATGTTTGGAACAGTGGGACCAAGTAATACTTTTCGGTTTCAAAATGAGTGACCTATATGAAAAAGAAATACAAAAATTGGGAAAAATATAAATAGTAGATAAAGATAACAGAACCCCCACAACCCCAGAATAATTTGATTGCGCTTACTTTCAGTTAGTTATTTGACATCCAGCGGATAGCGATGTCCCACTCATAGTCATGGCATAGACAATTACAGCACACTTGGGTCCGGGGAGGCTTACATTTTAGTAGATTTAGTTAGATTAATAATCGAAAAATTTTACTTTCTTTCTACTAATGTGTGTATGTTTTCACTTTCATTCATTCCATTTGCTATTGCTTTTGTTTTGACATCTGTAATTTTCTATCTCTTCCAATCCAAAGTCCCGCATTAAAATTACCAGTTTTTAGGCTCTGTCCTTCATCCCTCTTTCATCGTGGCTCAATGGGAATAGAGCTGTCCATAAATCTTGTAATCAATTTCATTGGAATTTTTGATCCACCCACACATCCACCCACTTAAATGGTCATTAACTGTCTGCTGCCAAGTTAAGATATCATAAAGGTCACGGTCAACCCTTCCAATCATCTACCCACCTAAAAATTGTACTTTATATTTATGTACAGCCCCAATTTCCATTCCATTGCATTTTTTGCATTCCTTTCCATTGAATTGCTTTCTTTTTTCTCAATTCTATGCCTCAGCGGCTCAGCCTCAGCTTTATTAAAGGGAAAGGCAAAAGGGAAGCGCAGCACAAACAACAACAAGCAAAAAAGCATTGCATTGCAGTGAAATTGCAAATGCAAAAAATACAAACAACAATAAACATTGGCAATATGCATTTCCAGCTACTAATTTCCAAAGCCAAATTCCAACAATAACAATAGGCTCCCTAGAATTTCAATTGTTTTCGCTTTAGTAAATTCATACTCGAACCATTTTAGTCCCGGTTTCTTAAGGACGAGCAGCAACATTTAATTTCTAGTTCTACAGATTACAGACGCCTAGAACTGCTAGAGGTCAATATAACCTACTCAGTCCAGCCGGACAAGAGGCTGGCCTTGCAGTCCCCTCCCCTTAGCTTTAAATTAGAAACAGAAAAAGGTCTCCTTCAAAATCCAACTCAAATTATAATAATAATTAAGTAACCGAGTCCCTTATCATTATGGGTAGGCGTAAGAGTACAAGCAAACCCTTCCGTGTCCGTCCATGTCCATTTTTTTCTTGACGTTGACAGGACTGACTGGTGACTGGTCTTCTTAAATTATATTCTAAGATTACGATTAGTCAATGATTAGAAATTATCTACTTAAGTTAGTACATAGTAATTCTTAAGGTTAATTATTATAATTTATAAACCAACAAGAACAACCATGGATCAAAAGAAAAACTCACAACGGTAAAACAATATTTCTAAACAATTAAACAAGTATATACTAAATCTAAACTTAACTTTTATTACTATTTGCTTTTAGAAGACAGAAACGAGCATCGAAAGCATTGGAAGATAATTTTTGGGATTGTAGTGTTTGTACATATAAAAATACTGCTGAAGCCTTTAAATGTGCAATGTGTGATGTTCGGAAGGGTACTTCCACAAGGTAATCAACTATTAATTAGTCATGCCTTACAGCATATACATTTTAATTTTTAACCACACATTTTAATTCCTATTTAATCAGAAAACCAAGATTAAATCCTCAGCTAGTTGCCCAACAAGTCGCACAACAGATTTCAGCAGCAACTACCCCAAAACCCAAAACTGAGGGTAGTAGTAAAGATCGTAAACCTCCTAATAGTTCCTACGGTGGAAATGTAGATGAAAAAGCTAGTAAAAAGAAAAAAATACGTAACATGTAAGTATTATACTTTACTTCTTAAAATACCTACAAAAGCATTTCAGTTATAATAATGATTATATTCATTTAATTCGTTCTACTCATATAGACGTCCAAGACTGAAGAATGTTGATAGAAGCCAAGTACACCGACAACCCGTCACCGTGAACAATGTTACCGTAGTTATTACTGAATTCCTACCCAAGTCAAATCCTTTATTGTCGGTTGATGCAGTTCCAGCACCCGAACCTATTGCTCCATCCCCCAGTTCCTAAAATTTAATTTAACTAGTAGTAGCTACAACTTCCAATAATGAAAAACATATATGACTTCCAAATCTGATTGCAAGCAAAGTAAGATAATTATTCAAGCTTTAGAAACTTAAACGTTTAAGTGTTGTGCAGTAAACTCATAACTCAAGTAAATTCTAATTAAGTAAGCTTTTTTTTGTAAGCTAAGTACAATCCTCAGTCGTTTGTTTGTTGTTTGAGATAAATAAGTAAAGATTAAGATTGATTAGGTTAACCTCACTTTTGTGAGACCAATTGTAATTTATAAAGTGATTGAAGATTACGGTTAAGAATGAATTTGTGACATTATTATGAAATCCTCCATTTTTTATTAATAAATTTTTGATTAAATGTGTTACATGATACGAAAACCAATTGAATGATTTGAATCAGGATTAAGAAAATTTGACTAGGATTGATTGGAACTGGAAGCCTGAAACTTGGTTTGTTGTAAGACTTCCAATGGCACAGGAGCATCTCCGCAAAGGATTTTAGCACTTCCTAAACATTCATTCTTGTGATAAAATACTGCAAACTAATAAAATAGAATTTTCATTTCAAACGAAGCTGGAACACATAACACACGTCAACTTGATCTTACTTGACCCGGTGTGATTGCTCTAGTTGGAATTGATAAACTAACATTTAGTTTTCCATGTTCTCCAGGACTTATCTGACAAGGTACGGTCCATTCTGTATGCTGAAACTTAAACATACACGTGAACGGATTTGAGGAATTGAAACTTGGTGGATGGGAAATCCAATGGGGTTGAAGGGTAGTGAGATTACTCGTGAAGAGAGATGGGTGGTCATGACCCTTGGCCTGTGGCAAATGAATGAATAGCCGTGCACAACTGTAAGTTAGAAATCGATGCAATAAATATTTCGTTATTTACATACAACGTAAATTGTTTGGGTCGAAGAATCTCTTGAAGCAATGAAATATTTGTGATGTGATGCAATTCCGGATGCCTGTCCCAAAGTCCATTGGTGTGTACCATCGTGCCAACCAACAATTTCATGAGTATCAATATCAACAAATGGTCCCCTTCGATCAGGAATATACTGCAATATTAATTATTATAAAACATCCTCTTCGTCATTCATACGTCATTTTTACCTCTTTAATAAAATCTGGAAATTTTCGTTTACCAACAAAGCAAATCCCTGTACTATCTTTCTTGGAACTAACTGATAAGTTTAAAGTTTGAGCAAGTTCTCGTACATTAACCTTGTTCCAGGAACCAAGTGGAAACATGGTCTTCCTTAAAGGTTCTTGTTCAACTTGGCTCAAAAACAAAGTTTGGTCTTTAGTATAGTCTTTGGCTCGAATTAATTTGACCCCTAGGAATTAATACACCAATGGATTAATTATTAAGAGTAATTTCAATTGATTTAACTTAGGCAAACTGACATTCTCCTTCTTTGTAATGCTGAAGAAAATCGCCAAAAGTAGTTGCAGCATAATGTCCAGTAGCAATTGCTTGAGCATCCAATCTTTCTTGGGCATAAGTATAAAAAGCCCCAAATTTAATAAATCTATTACATAAAACATCGGGATTTGGCGTCATTCCAGCTTCATAGTCTTCAAGGAGTGAGCTAAAGAAAATACAATTATCTTTATAAATCGTTTTCTTCAGTATAATTGATTAGATTTGGTTTATTTGCTAACGTAAATACTTGGTTCCAGTACTCTTTAACAAAAGAAACTTCTTGGAAAGGTATTTTTAATTGATCACAAGTTTTCCGTGCATCTTCAACATCCTTTTCATTCGAAAGACAAGTTCCAGTTTCATCTTGTGGATCCCAATTTTTCATGTATACTCCGATTACATTGAATCCTAAAATAAAGTAAAGAAGGTTGTAGGTACAATTTAAAATTTTAGTATCACCAATATTTTAATTGTAAATGACTTATTTTGGAGACCTTTTTTCTTAAGGAGATATGCTGCAATAGCACTATCCACTCCACCACTAATTCCACATACTACTCTCCGAATTACTTTGCTCATTTTCAAGCATTTTTTATGCATGTATATGCATACTGCATGCCGTAAATTGCAATTATTTTTTAATTAATTCATTATAAGGACAAATAGTATGGACGCGGACGGACCGTTGAATTCAACGGGTTTTAATATTTGTGTAATAAGGTAAGTCAAGCACCATTAATATATTTATATAATTAATAATATGCTTTCTCCTGTCCTGTCTTAACAAATACATAAAGTAATAGCGAAATGTAATGTGACTGAAGATCAGGAGGCCGATGATGTTGTTCGCGGATAGTTTTTCAGTAGAGTTTTTATTTCAGATATTCCAATTCCACCCATTCAAGTCCAACAACGTGATCTTGTTGATTTGTCGAAAGAAATGAAGAAAACAAATAACAATAGATAAAAGACAAGTGTTTTATTTTTTTCATCTTTCCAAACACTAAATGAATGCAAAACAATAAGAAAAAATAATACGTATGTAAAAATGAGTCAGAAAGAAAGCATAGTTATTGTATCAATGGACATATTAATTAATTAAGTATAAGAAATTATTTGCATTTGCATCTGGATTTGAAATTAAATTAATATTTTGTAATTTTAATGTTCGTAATAACAGAAAATAACGGGCTTATAAACTATAATTATTGTCTCTAAAATATTTATGAATCTTTTCACGCTGCGCTCTCTCAAAGCCTTATTGTTATTAATGTTCAAGGTAATTTCATTATGAGTAGTTATATAGACATAGTTATATAGTCGATTTCGATTTCATAATGTTATTTCATTTTAATGAATTGTCAATTAATCAAATCAACTCTGCTTGTTGGGCCATATAGGAATAGATAGATCGATGGTTCTTTTCTTTCTTCCAGTTCGTTGACATCACTATTCTATGTACATACATTAATAATAATTACGTCGTGAAATTTAATATACTATGAGCTAGGAGCTAACATAGTTTCTGAGGGTTCGAAGATATATTTTTGTATTGCATTGAGATTGAGATTGAAGGAATGGCTCTTTGATGTACTGGAATTTGATTAATTTAATTTCGAAAAAGATACTACTAATAATATGTATTAATTGTTGTGTGGTAGAAACAATATTATTAA
>JAQGCY010001230.1:0-11391 GCA_034700645.1 Xenylla mediterranea
GCTTAATTTAACAGCGGTGAAGAAAACTCCCAAATGATTTCTACCTATAATTTTAATTCAACAATAAGTTTTTTAATCAATGTCAATATTTTATTGCGCTTTTTTCTTTCTTTAATTTGTGAAGAGAACAAGTTTATAGGATTTTGGATTCTGCTGCAGTTGTATTGTAATCCTGTAAAAAAAGCCTAAGAAATGCTTACTTATATAATTCTAAACGAGTATACGAAAAGTTTCATATAAATTATCAATACTTATCTCCTCATTCATAGATATAATGAATCAAATGAAAAAATTCTTAATTAAATATCACAAATTAAATTAAAGCATTAAATGCAATTCAATGCAATGCAATACGATTTTCATGTATCAAAAAATTATGGCAAACAATTGATAGTAATTAGTTGACTATGAGTATGACTAGTATCAATATGGAAATCCCTTTACATGTTCCACATTAGAGATCAACAAATTAAACTAAACAAAGTCAGGCTTTGGAGATCAATAAAGTAAAATCGTGGGTCTAAAAATTATTGGAATAATACAAAATTAAAATGAAATGCAAAAAAGTACATTGAAAGGCAGGATCAATTTCTGACTAGATTACAATTAATGACTTTTAGTTGTACTTTTCTCTTGCTATCTAATTTAATTTAACTACGAGATTTACCGTTACATTTGGTTATACGTTATAAGATAAGATATTCAGCACTTTTTAGTTAAGTTTTACTTTGACGCATTAAAATTTAGTTAATAGAAGGAATTGAAGAGCGTAGGTATGTAGTAATTTAAGAATTGCTATTATTATGAATTTGACTAGAAGTAAGTTTAGATAGTAGATTTGGATTTAGAATTAGATTATGGTTGGATTGTATACTGGAGTATTATTTTAAGAGGATCATATTTTTGTTCATGTAAGCTAGGTAATGTATGTAAGGTCTTTTTTGTGTGTCTCGACTGACTTGATTGTGGAATTATGAATCCTAGTTTAATTATCCATCAAGGGGTGGACCAAGGTAAACCATTGAAACTTCAGTATTCCCATAAACAGCAGAAATGGCTGGGTACAAGGGTTCTGTGGATGGTAAACCACGAAATGCTACACCATAAAATTCATTATCCTTCTCAAATGATAGTGTTGAATCTTCGCAATCGAGAATTACACGAATCCGTTCCCCGACCTGGCAAATAATGAGGAATTAGTTCAACTATGCTCAAATCAGAAATAAAAATCATGTGGCTTACTTGATATCGCGGTGCATTATTAATTACTGGATAATTTCCTTGTGAGTCACCATTATGAAGTAAAGTATTTTCAACCAAGTTCCAACCCCAAGACTGTTCATCTTGACCTAAAAGTGGTACGTAACCTTGGGCCCTCATTTCTGCACCACGGGTAGCAATCCCAACAACTGCAACAGTTCCCAACGGTCCTTCCCAAATTACTTCCCATGCATGACGTCCGCGTGTAAAGCCTATACAAGAGGAATGACATTGCAAAACATTAGCTAAAATTTTTGCAAGCTTTAGCGTCAATGCCAATTACCAAATACTCACCAACTTTTCCTCTTACACCATCCGTACTCTGTGCAACTGGATTCCGATGAATTGTAAAACCATTTGGCTTAACAAATATATTTCTTGAGCAATCATTTGGATTCCATGCATGATGAAATGCTCTTAATTTTGATTTAAATGTTAATAATCCAGTAAGGAGTGTTGGAGAACGTAGGGCATCTGGATGTAATTTAGTTAAACAATGGGATCTCCATATTTCATTATTTTCATTATTAATTATTCTAGCCCAATCCGTACATACAAAACTAACTGTTCGTAAGTCACGGAGGGGTAAATAAGAAAATATATTTTCAATAACATTTTCAGGTAATTCATAAATACGTATAGTAGTCGAATCACTAGTGTCACAGGCTGAAGTTGAGGGCTCAGCTAAATTATCCAATTGATCTGATAAGCTGGAATAATTATCTTCGGCTCCAGAACCTGAGGAATCTTCTGTTGTTGACTCTGCACTACTTGAATTATTGGAATTATGATAATGGGGTTGCCGATGATGGTAATCATGAAGGTTACGATTAGTATTTTTAGATTGTGGTTGTTGTTGTGGGGGAATTGTAGAAGAAATATGGGCTGCAATTTGGGTTTTGGGTGTAGGAGAAGTTGATTCATTACGGTCAGCAAATGTTACAGATTTAGTTGATTTATGGATTGAAGTCCCACCACCAACTCCACCATTACTACTACTATGACCACCTCCAGATTTCTTATCTTTGTCTTTATTAGCTGCCATTTATTAGTTTTGCGAGATCAGATCAGATCAATTATTCTTATTGTTATAAAAAATTTGGAATATTTGACTAGAAAATTTTGTGTAAATTATTACAGTTGGAATTTGGAAATTATGGAAGTTATGCAACATTTTTCAATTTTGCATTTCGTTTCATTGTTGTTTATTTTATTTGTGGAGAAAGTTCTTAGTTACGTATACGCTTGTCGTATCGTTGTCATAACTAAAACAAAATTTTACGCTTTTATGGATTTTTTGACTAGATTTAGCTATTTATATTTCTTTGTGGAAATTGGGAAACTATTTCCAAAATTTCCACAATTGAAATACTTCAATATTGACTAATTTTTATACAGGATTTTCTTTTTGAATTTCGTCCTGGGCCAAAGTTATGCCTGTTTTTGGTGCGGTGGTGTCAGTGTACTCTTAGGAGTGACTTTCACTCTGGAGAAAGCACATGCATTTAGCTAGCTCTAGTCTAGCTGAGAGATTGTCCGATTTTTCTATGTAGGCTTGTTTTTTTTTTGCATAGAAAAAAAACTGAAAAAGTATTTTTTTTTGCTTCTAGTTAGTTCTGCTCGTGCAACTTGTTGTTGTTGTCCGAGAAAAAATGCTCAAAGAATCATTTCTAGGTGTACTTTGTACTTGTACATTCCATACATATATTATGTACTTGTTGAAGTGTCGCGTTTCGCGTGTGGACAAATAAATAGAAAAACATTGTAAGAAAAACGAAAAAAAACTAGAAAGTCATATCGATGTCATTCATTTCTTAACGTCTTGACCAGGAAAGCTCTAGAACTTTCTTTATAATTCATTCATGGTATTTCTTAGAGCTTTGACTTGTCGTCCTTAGTATTCTTCCTACCGATATTGATATACTATGGGTAACAGTAAGACCTATTCTTTTAATTATTTAGAAGAATTTGATACAGTATTAGTGTGTAACAAGAACAACAACAACAACCAGAAGAAGACGCCTTCTTTGCCTTTGCACTAAAGAACAGTAATAAATGAATGCGATTGAAATTGAGAAGCTCGAGTCCACGTCCTTCATTAACTTTTGATTCTAAATGTAGTTAAACATTTTGTAAACCTTCAATTTAAAGTTCGAAAGTATAATGAAATCGAGCGAATGCAACAATTTATACACTGGGAGTAATTATAGGTATTTAAATGAGTTGACAGATCTTACGGAAAGTAAAATCAATATTCGCTAGCTACCAAATCAAAACGAAAACTGTAATTCAATTAAAAATACATAAACTCCTTTAATTTAAGCAAGTACTTAAACAAGTTAAGGCTTACTTTCTGCAAAATAAGAACAACTGTGGATAGTTTTCTAACTCGCTTATTCAGTCGAGGAATGATTTAAGCTTCAAATTGCCATTTCATTGTTGGAAATCGATGTGATACGATACAATTTGCAAATTTCGAAATGTTAGGCTTGAACATAGATCAAAATAAAGAATAGCTGTTGTAAATTTCGCTAATAGCATTCGTTTTTAATTCGCAAATTCATTCGCATCGCGGTGCAGATTAATCGTTTCGCCGACGGTGCTAAACTGCTAATTCGACGTTTTGGAAACATGCATCCATCCATATTAATGTAAAACATGATTAATGATATTGATGATGTGGTGTGGTCTGAGATTTGAGATTAATAAAAATGATTTGGAGTCTGATTAAAAAGGATTCTAACCAATAGCTGCAGAGTGAAAGCTAAAAATGCTCTTGTGGTTGGGCTTCGTCGACGCATTAATGAAATTTTTTGTATAAATTAAATGTTATAAAGAAGGGAAGGCAAAGCCAAGCAGGGAGCAAGGAGTTTTTAGTATTGGAATTGGAACCAAATGCGTCTGCGAACCCTTCTTCGCGGGCTCAACTTCTGAAGTACTTTTATAAATCATTCCTCATTTGACTACTAAACTACAGACTTACGAATGAGCGAATTCCTTTGACCGTGTTGACCTTGAAAATTAAAGAATGTATAACAGTAGGTTATGCATGCTTTTTCAATATGCAATTGTGTGCAAAGGGAAAGGCATTTTCGAAATTTATCAGCCCTTTCTTCACAGTAGTTTTATAAAGTTCCTTTATAATATCATAAAATAAGAAGCCTGTCTTACAATAATACGTAAATACAGATTAAAATATAAATTAAAATCCAATATAAATACAGATTTTATATACAGAAGAAACTAAAAATACAGATTTGTCGTTTGTGTGGTACTGGTAATTATAAGATTTGATAAAAAAAAATTCAAGCATTAGCCAAATTCTCAAGCCTACTACTTGAATAATACACTATAATTTGTTCCACGAAACTATAAACAACCTTGATTACTCAAAATCGTTAGGTATCGAACTTTTCAAGCATGCTCTTTGACACCATGAAGGGTCATTTATAGTTGAAAATTCTAATAGCTCGTTAAATTCCTATCCACTAGGACTAGACTACAAGAGATATTGACTAGCTTTGAATCCTGGCCATTGTTTCCAATCTAATAAACATTGATTTTAGATTATACACCCCTATGCCTGCCATGTCTTAATAACCCTTGTCCATAAAAGCTATCACTCACAGGTAGGGACCTGTCTGGAATCAAGTTAGTCCAAACTTTAGTTTATCCTTTAGTTTGAGTTGATGATAGAGGGAAAAGTTGAGGTTTTCTATGTAATTCCATTCCACCTCACATTACACACTACTTAAAGCAAAAGCAAATGTACATTTTCAACATTTCACTTACAATAGAGCAGAACAGAAGAGAGCGAGAAAAAAAAACTTGATCCACTACAGAAGAACAGAAATACAGAAAGCAAAGCATAACCTAATAGAGACAGAGAGACGGCTGCTGGCTCCCAAATAAATCCCCAACCAATTCCATTGGATTTAAATGGACTTTACATGGTTTTTAATCCATCAAATCAAATAATCTAATTCCTCCTCATAATCATAATCATAAATCTCCATTACCAATAATAATACGATAGTTGAAGCCCTGCTAATCATCAGCAGGACTCGAGGAATTAATTAGTTCCGGTTTTTTTGTGTGGGTGGGACAAAAAGTTCTGTCACGTCACCCTCACTGTGCTCCCCCACAAAGTCGTCGGACCCTTCATTGTCATTCTTCAAAAGGTCAAGTCATCCAGCTGACCTGCACCTGACCGGAAGGAAATATAGGTTACAATTTGGACCAGAAGCATTCAGAAACTATGGAAGTTACACCAAAGGTATGTCCAAAATCCACACAAAATTAGGGTAGGCATGCATACGCTCGCTCATTCCATACATATGGATGCATCTATCAGGAAACGTTTAAATGAACCGCACTGCTCCACGGTCACGGTGGAATATGTGTTGGTGAAGAACGCCAATAGATTTTGCATGAATTTCGATTTGCGTAATGATAAAAGCTCAATCAATCAATGCAGAACTATCAATATGAAATCATGATTTCCAATATTTCCAGGCGTTTTTCAATACACAATAGTACTTCCTCATACAATTATATCATAATCATGGTTATTAATTACGATTTCATTTCATTTACAGCCTCGTAAAATTGCACCAAATACGCCCAAAATAGTCCTATCCTCAGAAACAATCACACAGAAAGGGACTATTGGTACTGGAGGACCATTTACTTTTCTTCAAAGCCCATCAAATTCACATCTTAAACAAGGACAGCCGGTGATACTTAAGAGTCCCTCAGGTATAAATTATAATTGAATGAAGTTATATAACAACGATTTGTTTAATTCTCAAATTCCATCCTGTATCTTTCCTGTTAGGTAAACAACTCATGGCATATCCATATCAGTCTGGAGGTACTCCTACTGGCGGATCGGCTCCATTTACTTTGGCACCAGGAAGCTTTGCAGTAAGTCAACTATTTGAATGAATCTGCGGTTTTAGATTCGATCAAAGTAATTTCAATTATCCTCCTTCATTTCTAGCCACAAATTATTCAATCTGGAGATCAAAAGTTTCTCCTAACCCAAACCCCCAATGGGCCCAAACTTATCCCAATCACAACAATTAATTCCGGTTCTCAGCTTCAGCCACAACAACATCATCAACAGCAGGTGGTTATCAATACCAAAATTCAACCTCAATTGTTATCACCAACTACGCCGCCCACCACATCCTTTGTATTTCCATCTGACTCCATTCTTGCACCCAATCCAACCCCAACTACTCCATTAAACTTTTCCAAACAACAGTTTACCACACCGCTTTTGAATCATTCAATCCGTAAACGAGTCGAGTTTCCAACTGACTTGTCTTTTGATGGAAGTAACAAACGGAGTAAAAGGGGTGATGGAAAAGGTGGAACTGGGAAAGGATTGAGGCATTTCAGTTTGAAAGTTTGTGAGAAAGTTAGGGCTAAGGTATATCAAGATCTTGAGTAAATTAATCATATTTTGGCAGACTCACTTAACCTTAAATTAATTACAGGGAGTCACAACTTACAACGAAGTAGCTGATGAGTTAGTTAATGAATTTGCCTCAGAATCTGGTTCTCTAACACCGCTCGAAGCACAATTTGATCAAAAGAACATTCGGCGTCGAGTTTATGATGCACTTAATGTCCTTATGGCCATGGATATTATATCCAAAGAAAAGAAGGAAATTAAATGGCTTGGTTTACCGACAAATTCATTACAAGAATCTACAACACTCCAGAACCAGCGTACAGAGCAGCTTGCTCGAATGAAAACTAAGACGGAACACTTACACGATCTTATTGTACAGGTAAGCTGCTGGTGAAAATCTATAACTATTTAAATATCATAAAATTCAATGTATTTTTCTTTTGCAGTTGGTTGCATTCAAATCCTTAGTCCAAAGAAACAAAGAAAATGAAGCTCTGTCTGGCCCACCTCCACCGAATGGATCCATTCATCTTCCATTTCTTATAACTAGTACAGCAAAAAATACTATTATCGATTGTAGTATTTCAAATGACAAGTAAGCTACTATAAAATTCCATTGCATATTTTTCAATGTTAATTTTTATTTATCCTCCCCAGGATGGAGTACCTTTTCAACTTCAACGGTACATTTGAAATCCATGATGATATTGAAGTACTCAAACGAATGGGTTTGGCCCTTGGACTAGATAAAGGTGACTGTACAGATGCAGAAATGGAACAAGCCAAATTACTCTTACCCCGTGAACTTGGGAACTATGTGGACCAAATAGCAAGGAAATCTGATGATTGGAGTAAGGAATTTGATTTGGGAGAACGTGAGTTGGACTCTTTGTTCAATAATACAGAAGGTCAAGGGTTTGACTCCAAACTCTTTGGGTTGGGAAATGGTGGTGGATCTAACTTCCCAATGGACTTGGATATCCAAGCTGCTATTGATTCATTAGGAAATGGAAACGGAGAAGTTGAGGATGAGCAAGATGATCTGTACGAAGACGAACATGACGGTTATGATGAAGAAGATTCAAATGATGTGTGAATGAGTTTGGAATAAGAAATTTACAAATGTCAAAACATATTTTTGAACAGTG
This sequence comes from Xenylla mediterranea, assembly GCA_034700645.1. Taxonomy (NCBI): domain Eukaryota; kingdom Metazoa; phylum Arthropoda; class Collembola; order Poduromorpha; family Hypogastruridae; genus Xenylla; species Xenylla mediterranea. The sequence goes on from JAQGCY010001230.1 coordinate 7,831, forward strand.
TGTTTAAATTTAATGAAATTGGAGTGTCTGTATGTATGGATGGAGTGTGTAGAATTTTTATTCATTAATTCTTTACTTCTTTCCTGTTTTTTACTAGCTTCTTTTTCTTTTGTAAATATTCATATTCCCTATTCAAATTCAAAACTTCGCAAAGTATTTAGAACTAGAAAACAAGATTAATTAAGTATTAGAAGTAAAATAGTACCTACCTACCTATACATATACGTCAGATTATTATAAATATATGATATAAAGTTTTAGCTTATTACTTTTAATCAGCCCCTCATCCCCAGAAAGGAATGGAAGCCAAGCCAGTCAAGAAAAAAAAGCAATATTACTAATAGTTTAATGAGTAAGGAAAGATTTGATTTAAGAGAAAGAAAGCAAAATGTACAAGTACAATCATTCATTAATTTTATTCGTACTTTACTTTTATTAGTTTATACTATACGTTAATTGGTTTATTAATTATTTTTTAGTTTGTTAAGTACAGAATAAAGTATTTTGATTTTTTTTCTTGAGTCAAAAGTCAGAAAATGTTTGGAATTTGGAAGATTTCTGTTCTTAAGGAGGAGCATAAGCTTAATTTCCTTACATGCAACAGGTTTCGTTTCTTCGGGTTTTCTTATAAGAATACGAGTAATAAATCGTAGACTCTTCTTGATGGAAAAATCCAATCAAAAAACGAGTTTTATATTGCCACAATGCCACATGTAATGTAGATAAGATTTCATATATTTTTTGTAACAATTTATTCACAGAAAAAGTTTTTGTATTTGTACTTATGATTTTTAATTTGATTTTTTAATTGAAAAACTAAAATGGCCATAAAATTTACTATTGAAAATTTAAAACAATGTTTAGAAGATGGTTGTACAACATTAAAAAATTGGATAGAGCTCTTCCTCCTTCCAATTGCAATTCCATTAATGTTTATTCAAGAAGTAATTAATGTTTTAAGAGAAGTTACTGGTTTGGGTCAAAGAACCCTTGAAGGGAAAGTTGTGCTTATTACTGGGGCTAGCTCAGGGATTGGTGAAAGTTTAGCTAAACAATTTTACTTAGCTGGATGTAGGTTAATATTAGTATCGAGAAGGAAAGTGGAATTAGAGCGTGTTAAAAATCAACTTGTGCGACTTAAAACTGTACGTATGAAGACGCCATTATTCGCAAAATCTTCATTAAAGCTCATTTTATTTACGTAAATTTTTTATTTTTAGGATGGAAAAGTCCACGTTCCAGCCGTGCTGGAAATTGACATTGGGAATTTAGAAAAAATTGCACAGAATTCTCAACAAGCCCTCAGCATATATGGCCAGGTTGATATATTGATTAATAATGCTGGAATAAGCATACGTGGAACGGTACTGGAAACTGAATTCAAGGTTCAACAGCAAATTATGAATGTTAACTATTTTGGGCCGTTGGCTTTGACAAAATGTATGATATGATTTAAATACTATAAAGTCAACTATATAATGGCAATAACAATTTTGATTCACTATTTCTACAGGTATGCTGCCCCAAATGATCGATCGTGGTTCCGGTAACATTATATTTATGAGTAGCGTCCAAGGAAAAGTTGCAATTCCAGATCGATCTGGATACACTGCATCGAAACATGCCATTCAAGCTCTAGCGGATTCTTTAAGAGCTGAAATCAGCGGTACTGGAGTCCAAGTGACTGTTATTTCTCCTGGCTATGTACAAACTAATCTTAGCATTAATTCATTATCAAGTACTGGAGAAGCATATGGGAAAATGGATGCAAGTACAGCCAAAGGCTATAGTCCAGATTATATAGCAAAGCGTACATTCCGTGCGATTTTAAACGGTGAAAAGGAAGTAGTTATTGCTCCAGTTGTACATCGAATTGCAATATTCATCCGCGTAATGTTACCTAATTTATACTTTTATCTCATGACAAGACGTGCAAGAAGTACGAAAAAATCTGAATAAATAATGTAACAAATTTATTTAGACAAACAAATCAAACAAGTAAATGGTGTATTAGGTACCTCTTCAATTCAAATACAAGAAAATGGCCTAAGAAAATGCTTTGAGAAATCCAACCTTGGGTTGTACAATTACAATATTAAATTACTTACTAAAAAAAAAATTAACATGACAAGAATCCCTAACTATTCCTTAACGACTTAACGTTTAAATAGTTTCTAAATTTCGAGTAATTATTAATATAAACTAATCTAATTTTATTATACAATAGTGAACTAACTCTAAAACATTTGTGTTTGTGTATTTTTAGTTAAGTCAAAAGTCCAGGGAAATAAGTCTCTCATGTTTGTCTCTAAAGAAAAAATTTACTAGTATTTGCTGCATGTATGTATAGTATGTAAAACCAGGTTCCAAAAGTATCGCTCTTCTGTATCAATCCGAATTCCTTAAACGCTTTGATATCCACGAGCACGAGCACGACGACGACCAAATAAGTAAGCAATTAGTACGATAATTACAAGTCCAGCAAGTGAGCAACCAACAGCAATTGGAACCTATTCACAAACAACAAATAATTGCTGTAAAATTTTGATTAAGATTGCGAAGTTGAAATTAGGTAATAACTTACAATATCAGCAACGTAACCATCAGAAGCGCACTCATCGGCTGCTGAATACTTAGCATCCGTTGAATTTCGAAAAGCTTCAATTTGTACATTAGCAACTTTGATTTGTACGGGCACATCCTTGCTCTTTAAGGTTTCTTCTGTATTACATTTGTAGGACTTGTTGGTTGGGATTGTATGAGCACTCAAGTTTTTCAATGTGAAATTCACTGCAACACAATAATCGTTAGCTTTTCGCAATCGAAAAATAGTATAAGTCAATCTTTACCTGGAGCAGTAGCATTCTTATTAGGATAAACCGAGCCGGTGATTTCATCCATTTCATATTTATGAGTCGTTGAGTTGAGTGCAAAGGTAAATGACAAAGAATTTAAATCATTGGACTCAGAGTTCCAAGTAAGAGTGATTTCTTGCTCAACGTCACCACATTTGCCAGATGCATTTGCTTTAGAATCTCCCTTTGCTGGTACAAGGACCTCAAATTTTGACGTCTAACAAAAATTAAAGATAATTTAATTCAAAATTCTCTAATAAAACACTACTTTTCTACTACCTTGTTAGTTACTTTATCCGTATCAGATATAACAATATCCAAAGCACCCTTGAGTAAAATACAGGTTACATTCCCATCCATTACAGTCCAATTTCCAATGTTTTTGGGAAATTTATCAGGTGTTGGGGTTGGGGCAGGAGCATGTGTTGGAGGTGCGGAAGTAGCAGGAGTTGTGGCTGCAGTTGTTGATGTAGTAGTTGATGGTTTAGATGTAGTGGCCTTAGTACTTGGTTCGGTAGTTGGCTTGGTAGTGGTAGCCTTAGTGCTTGGATCTTCGGTAGGTTTTACAGTTGTAGTGGTCGTCGTCGTTGTGGTCGTAGTGGTAGACGAAGTACCATTTCCAGGGGCTACGGGTAGTGCAGGTGTCGGTTCCACAGCTTGGCCAAGAGTTAGGATAAGACAGTGAACTGGAAAATTCAAGAATTAC